>QAXD01000038.1:166353-208764 GCA_004335575.1 Haematococcus sp. NG2 | reverse complement strand
GAGCTGCCCCGGACCCTACACCCTGCTCAGTTTCTGCCTTGTCTGGTCTTGCTTGCTTGTTGTGCAGGCTTGCTCTGGGGCGGTTGCTGAGTCGTGCCTATCGCGCTCTCTCAAGTTTTACACACCTTACCTTACACTTAGGAGTGTTGAGCGGGGGGTCTGCGGGGGGCGCTCCGCCCCCCGCCCAGCAAGTCGTCACATGTGAAATCCAACAACACGCTTGCACTTTAGTAGCATTATAATAAACCTACAAATCCTGAGGTCAGCCCTTCTTATAAGCTGGGTACAAGATCCCTTCAGCTTACACAACACTGCACTCAACATAAAACACGCACAACATGCCAGTACAAACAGCACACATGTTTCATTGGCGCCGAAAACTTGCATTTATTGCGGTCAAGTCGCGCCTTGTGCATTGTGCCGACCCCTGAGTCGCGGGAAACCCAGGTTTTTGGGGCTTAAAAGATCGGCTGCCGCATTATCATGCCGCGAGCGGGCCCCCCTGCCGAGCCTCACACCGTTCACACCCATACCTCTTCGCCACCGTGCCGACCCCTGAGTCGCGGGAAACCCAGGTATTTCTAGCTTAGAAGTGCGGCTGCCGCCTCCTCATGCCGCTAGCGGGCCCCTCTGGCGAGCCTCACACCGCTCACACCGGCTCCTCTGCGCCTTGTGCACTCCCGCCCGCCACATGCCGACCCCTGAGTCGCGGGAAACCCAGGTATTTTGAGCTTACAAGTGCGGCTGCCGCCTCCTCACGCCGCGAGCGGGCCCCTCTGGAGAGCCTCACACCCCGTTTAATGACCAAAACTCCCGGCTAGACCGAAATTTGGGAAATTTCGGTGATTTTCAACCTGCGGTTATGTACCCAGCTGAGTGCGGCCGCGACGCTGCGCTTAGACATAAGGCCACACAAGCACCTGTTGCCACCATTCACAAGCGTGCTGATGCCCCAGCAGGCCAACAGGATGCTGTGCGTGAAGGACGATGCATAACATCAACTGGCTGATACTTGCCCCCGCACACTGCACGGAACGGGGTGCTGGTAGCCTCCGATCTGCACAATGCACACACTCCACAAGTCTGCCGTACACAGGCAACTGCTTCAGCAGCAGCGACCACGTTATGCTCCAGAGTGCTTGCGTTATCCTATGCTGCTGTGAGCAAGCACAGTTGCGCACCTATACCACACTTACTTAGTGCGCCGCCATGCAGTTTTGGGGATACATAGACGCACAGGCGCAGAAGAAGCCGTCACAAATTGATGCAAGCAGCATACACAGAAGATTGGATCACCAGAGGTGGGCGTAAGCATGATGGGGAAGAGCCGCTCGGCGACAGGCCAGGTGGCAGGAGTCTGTGCTGGTTCCGTGGGGAAATCTTTAGCAGAGCCATGGCACTGTCACTGGATGCAAAGGACCAGGGCACCTGCCAGCCTGTTGTGATGTGAGGTGTTGGAAGGTGGACTTCCTGCCTCATTCGAATTGTTGCTTGCCTCTGTCACGAAACTGCTGGCAATCCTGGCATGCATAACTAAGGCCTCTGCATTGTTCCTGAGCTCTAGCTCTGTTCATCGGCTGCCTGACGTGATGCCCAGTGGTCATCAGGCTGCTGCGCTGCACTGCTATCGCCTTGACCAGCATCAGACGCTGCAACCCAACTGGTGGGAAGAGCTTGTGGCCATGCTAACAAGCCCGGCACAAATGGTAACTCAGGCTCGCAGTGGGTCACTAAGCCACGACCTAAGATCCGCAAATTTCCAATGATCCAAAGAATGTGCATCTTCCTTTCAGTACAACAACAAGCTCTTGGCCACACTGACAACCTATCACCATACCTGCTGCGCACGTGCGCAGCCCGCCAGCCAGCACCACAGCCACGCACCCTGCCTGACCCTCACGAAAATTGAAGCTGTGGACACAGCAGGGCCAGGTGCGTTGTCAAACACCTATGTTCACCAGCCCCCAACCTGCGGAAGAAACTCGCTGCTCCCTTCTGCTCATCATACTTCAGTCTCACTCCGAAATTTCACTAACAGCTTGCCACAAGCCCGTTGATGGTTTGGTACATACAGCCGTACGCATTACGCGGCCGCAACTACGGTCGCGTCACCCCATTCACCACTCACACCCCGTGGGAGCTCAGGGTTGACACCACACATCCCGCATGATCTATTTACGAGGACTTGGGGGCAGGCAGGGCCTTGGCACCGCGGGTGAAGATGGTCTTGGCCACAGGGGCGGCCACAGGGGACAGGTTGGCAGCAGGCTTGATCTGCAGCTTGGAGGACACCCAGCCACCGCGGCCGTCAAAGCCCCCGCTGATCACGTACACCTTGCCGTAGCCCTTGCGGGACAGCTCCTTGGCCACGGTGCGGGCGGCGGGGCCGTAGCGGTCCAGCAGAATGACCTTGGTGCCCTTGCCAATCTTCTTCAGGCTGGCGATCTGCAGCGCGGTCACCTGAGCCTCAATGTTGGCGGGGTCGCGCAGCTGGGAGCGCAGCTTCTTGTCCTCGGTGATGGCATACTCCACCTCCAGCACCTGCAACCAGCGCAGCAGTGCTGCCACTGAGGCACAAACTAGGTCCTGAACATGAACTGTGCATGTGCACAGGAACACCATGGACACAGTACTGAAGTGCTGCAGGCTGCCGTGCCTCGACACGGTGCCACAGCATGTTGAATGCAACGCAGGCCGTGCGCCCGACGCCTGCACACCTTGCCGCTGGCAGCAGACGGAAGGTCCGGGATGCCGGAGCCCTCCTTCTCCTTGGCAGTGCGCACATCAATGAGGGCCACGTTGCCCTCATTGACCAGCACATCCAGGGCCGCGGCAGCGGCCAGGTCACCGGCATAGCCCCTGCACGCACACCATCAACAAGTGTCCATGTATGGTGCAGTAGTGTGCACGCACAACCACTGTGATTATGGGTGCTGCTGCCATGGTTCGTGCAAGGCCCGTCTGTGCGCCAGCTGCAACCCCACTTGCACAAGCTAACCTGAAGCCGCCGCTGAGGCCACCCAGCAGAGGGGGCGCCAGGTAGGTCAGGGCCACCAGGCCCAGTGCGTACTCGCCCAGGGTCACAGGGTCAGAGGAGGCCAGGAAGTTGATGAACTTGGTGACGAAAGGGGTGGCAGCAGTGACTGCAGTGGTGGTGGTCTTGACCACCACGGACGCAGTCTTGCCCACATCGACACCAGAAGCATCCAGAGCCTTACCAGCCTCACCCACAGTGCTCTGTGGATGTGAAACAACCAAGGCGCAAAGCACTCTCGTCACATGCAGGCCCAAGCGTGTGGTGCGGCCGGTGGAGGTGCTCCTGACTGTGATTCTGCTCGTGTGCACACACCACACCAGCATGTTGCAGTGTCACGGCCGGGCGCACCTCCAGGGTGGGCAGGGCAGCCTTGACCACGGGAGCAGCTGCCTCGGTCACAACCTTCACAGTGGACTCCACCACGGGGGCAGCCACCTTGACGGCCTGCTCAACCACAGGGGCCGCCGCATCATAGCCCTGCGTGGTGCACCATGCATTCCTTACACGTGGCGACAACCTTTGCGCTCAGATGGCTGCAGCACAGTCTTGAGTGTAGCGCATGCACTCAGGCAACTGCGGGACATGGGACAGCTACTTGAGTGCACATCATGCAAGCAGGCCTTAGCCCAGCAAACAAACCTATGCCGCTTGACACTGGGGGATGTTTCATCGCATACCGACTCGAACCAAACGCACTCACCTCCTTGAGGACCTGCACACCAGACTCAGCAGCGGAGATGGTGGTCTTGACGAACTCGCCAGTGGCCTGCGAATGCAATCGGGCGAATGTAGTTTACTATCACGGATCTCAACAAGCAGCAAGCCGCACGGCTTGCTGCATGTCGGTGCAGTTGAAGGCATTGTACGCACACACCAGGTACGCACACACCTTCACAACGTTGATGACAGAGTCCACAGCAGAGTCCACGGGCACGTCAGCGGCCATCGCCGGAGCGGCCTGGGCAGCCAGGGTGGCCACCACAGCCACCTTCTCCACTGCACACAAACAACATGGTCAGGACAAGTTGAGCTTAAGCGAGGCTGCATTGCGAGATCCGGCCACGCAGCTGATGACTGCATGTGCCGATGCCTGCGCCACAGCAACCTCAGGTGCGAACAGGTGCTCAGAGGCTCAGCAGACTCAAGAATCTGCCGATGACCCTGGGGCTTGTGCGTGCACAATCAAATTTACGGCAGTGTGCTCGGCAGCAATGAATTTTGAGGGCCGTGCGTCGACGGTGGCCCCGTAGTTGTGACCCTCGATGCGCAATCTTTTGCGCCTGCTGCTCTTCATATCCCAGTACACCTTGCCGATCCTGCCATGCCCCAAGCTCAAGCAGACCGCCATAACACTGGCACCGTAACTCAGCTGGAGGGTTCTGTGGCAATGCTGCAAATCGAGCGTGTGCTGCGAGGCTGCCCCATGCTTCAGAGTACGCAGCTCTGCATGCTTCGCTTCCCTTCCCTTGCGCGTGATGTTGCAACAGCAAAGATCTGTGGGCACATACTCACCCTTGCGGGAGGAGGCCATCACGCGCACAGTGGTGCGCGAGGTGCGCGCAGGCAGGTTGATCTTGGACATCAGGGCCATGTTTGAGATGTTTGCGGAGAAGTAGTAATGCTGACCACTTAATGGCTCAGCGTGAGCCCCGAAACTCACAATTTGCACCACGATGTGTCAAGCGGCACGCAATTGGAACCCCAAAAAATCGTGACCCTCACTCCCTCAACAACCTAGCAACCACCTTGCAGTTGGGTTTTGGACGGGTGTTTTGAGTGTTTGTTGTGGGTGCTAGGTATATGATATCTCCACATTGTTCGGCACCAGGCATTTGCATTGAACAAGGATTACATGCAGATGAACAGATGACGCACTAGATCGAGAGGAGAGAAAGGAGCTCCTCGAGATGGAGGAGGAGCTATCGCTCCCCGCCTGTGTTATTTGTTACCATGAGTTTGATAACATGACGCACCGGCCATGTGCGTGTATTTGCACCAACCACTGGAAGCATGATTGATCTTGCATGCGGCATGGGCCTGACTGCCGTGTATGTCTGGGGTTCATGGCATCTTGGCATGAAGGGGTGATGTGTGCTTGTGATTATTGGTGCAGGGGACATTGGGTGCCACGCGCTGTGCCAGGTGTGTGGCAGGTGATTTTTGTATGACTTGTAGCACCTGCACGGCAAGGGCGTTCACAGCAATGCCTTGTTACCTGCTGGGTGCATGTGTTCTGCGTTGAGTCGACATGATGACGGCACTGGAATCCTGCTGCTAGATGCTGCCAGTTCATGCCTCCATGCTGCAGGCATGCTACATTGCGTGGGCGGGTGCCAAGCTGTGCCCTGTATGCCGCAAGCCATGGGCGAACCCACACGTGCAGTACGAGCTGCTGCAGGCATGCGAGCTGGGTGCTAGGCTGCTGGCACGCAAACCCCATGTAACTGCTGGTGCGTACTGGGGAGCAGAACTGTTGCAGGAGCTGGTGGGGCATCAACAGCGCTGTTCATGACACATCCTGGCCCATGATGGCATGCATTCGCGCACATTGCTACAATCCCTTGTGGCTCAAGGTGTCGATCTCATGCGTGGACCACGTGTGCATCGGTGGCCCCACTCTTCACGCGCTGATCTGCTGCAGGCCGCTCAGCACCTGCACCCCCTGGCATCAGCGGATGGATGCGAAGCATCGTCAAACCTCTGCACGAGCTGTGGTCGCTGCCAGTGATGACGCTGGTGCAGCACCTGGTGCTACTCTCACCCATGGTGCGCGCACGGCAGGTGCATCCCAGCAGCTGCAGAGCTGCAAGTTTGCTGTGGCTGGGTGCTTGCTTGTGGGTGTCCTTCCAGCACCACGCAGCACCCCCTGTGCTGAACCAGCAGCAACACCTCACCAGCATCATGCCCCACCCCGTGGGCCCATCCCCCACACACTGCGCAGTTCACATGGACCCTAGTGCTGCTGGGCCCTGCTGCCATGCTGGCACTCATGTGGGCGTGCTTCCCGGCTGTGTACGCTGTCAGCCTGTGCCTGCTGCCAGTGGTAGCGGTGAGTGTGAACAGAGGGCCTGTCTCACCAGTGGGGCCTGCAATCCCTGTGTCACCCTTGGGGCCCTGAGACTCCATGCTGCATTAAACCAGTCCCTGCATCCTGTGTACCAGGCTGTGTACTTGTACAACTTCCTGGAGAAGGATCATGGCGTGTACCATAGCGTGGTGAGAGGCTACCTGCGCCAGTAGCGCGCGCGTGTGTGTGTGTGTTGATGTGCACTTAGGCTCAGACAGCCTTACAGCAAGTTACTTCGCAGTTGCGGCTGAGACTGCATGTGCTGCCATGGGAGCTGCCATTGGAGTATCCTGCATATGCAGTTGCGGCAGGGCAGGCCACTGCCGTTGCAGCTGCAGCATGTCTGCACATGTCACTGGCTCACTGCTCATCCAGTACATGCCTGTTGATTCCACATTCTCAAGTGGGTTCTATCTTGCCACGAACGGTTCCGATGATGCTGCGTACCTGCAGCCGTCCATACCCCCCAACAGCCCACAGGCAGTCATGCTGCTGCCGCTGCCGCTGTGCGTGGCATGCGCGGCGGCTGCGCTGCCGGTCCTGGCCGTGCTCAATGACCTGTGGGAGCGGGGGTGGCTGCAGATGGTGGTGGTGGTCGTGGCCGTGGGTGCAGGCGTGGTGGCGGTCGTGCGCGTGGTGCGTGCATGTGGTGCACCAGTGATCTGCCCGTGTATGGGCGTAGATGAGTTGCCCCACCTGCGCTTTGCAACTGCTGCTCTGCATGCGACTGCACCTCCGTGGTGCATGCTGCACAGGTGCGGTTTGTGGTGGAGGGGCGGCGTCGCGGCCGCACCGGCATCCTCATGACAGCTGCTGAGGTAGCGCTGGCTCTCACGGTTGCCACAGTCGTCACACTTGTAGCGGGTGTCTTCCGCAATGATGGCAGCGCTGCAGCTGTGGAAGGTGCGGACAGCGCTGGCGTTATGGCACACGACGTGGGTGAAGGTGCCACTGACGACCAGCATCTGGCAGGTACGGTGCACCCGGCTGCGTCACTTGCACAGCTGGTGCACAGCGCGTGGGAGGTGGTGAGCTCTCACTCACCGCTGCAGGCGGCTCAGCAGTGGGCGGCAGCGCTGCTGGGGTCCAAGGCCGGGGGGGCATCACACAGTGATGAGGTGGCGCACAGCTTGGGCCTGTTGGCGGGTGGCATGGAGGGGTGGGTCCGGGTGCTGGACGAGGCACAGGGATCTGGCACGCCACTCACCAAGGCACCACCTGCCATGGCAGTAGCAGCAGCTGCTACAGCAGCGGCTTCAGCAGCTGAAGTGCTGGCTGCAGTGGTGGGCGCTGTGGCAGACCAGGGCTCTGATGCAGTAGCTGGCAGCAGTTCTGCTGTAGCACATGAGGCTGGAGCGGGTGCGGGCTTCTTTGTCACAGAGAGCGCGGTGTCCGTCAGTGAGCTGCCCCTGATGTCCATGATGGCGACCTGGGCAGCAGGGGTGTGGCACGTAGCACTGGCACTGTGGCGTTGGGCGGAGGCAGCTGAGAGCTGGATCGAGTATAAAGCTGCCGATGTGTCAATACTCGGCTGGCTGCTGCAGGTGTGGTGCAGGTGTTTTGCCTCTACACGCTGTGCAGGGCTGCCGGGGGAGTTGTGTTGAGCAATGCTGTGCTTGCGTGTGCGTGGCTGCTCTGCGTGCGTTGCAGTGAGTGGTGCATCCATCTGCAGGTGCACACACCGCAGTTGCTGTCATGCGTGTGCGTGCACAGGCCGTGCGTCTGGAGCTGCCCGCCACCACCCTGCTGCTGTGCAGCTTCACCCTGTCCCGCCTGCGTACCGTGCGGCTGCAAGCGGCCATGGCGCACCAGGGCGGCCGCACACAGCGCTCTGAGCGGCTGGCGGCTGCAGGGCGTGACCTGCTGCTGCTGGGGGGTGCAGGTGAGCTGCGCGCGTTGGCATGCACAACAGCAGGCCCCCATGTGTGCCGCACATCGCGCAGCAGGCCCAAACCCTGGCATAGCAGCAGCCTCAGGCATCGCATACGCAGTGCGTCCCTGACAGCACCCCGCGCACGGCCATCCTCAGCCGCCTGTGCACGCGCCCTCACGCGGCTCACCGCGCAGGCCTGCACATGATGGGCGGCGTGTGGGAGTGGGTGATGCTGCGCATCGCGGTCCCCACTGCGGTGGGCGTGTGGCTGGGGGAGCACGCGGCAGAGCACGCGGCAGTGGCGCTGCAGGCCGTGTACATGGTCGTCACGTGCGAGGTGCTGCCCACGCAGCTGCTGTCCGCGTCCTGGCACGACCTGGACCTGTGGCTGGAGGACGGGCGCGCGGAGGGGCTGGGCAAGGTGACGCGGGCTGCTGCCAGGGGGTGGGGTGGGGGTGGGGGGTTTGGCTGGGGTGCACAACGGGCCCTGATGCCTGCAGAACATGCACATGGGCAGTCCAACGCTGCCTGTCGGTCTGATGCAGACGTTGTGACATGCACTTGATGTGGTTGCATGACGAGTACGTGTTACAGCTTGATGCGTACACCAGCCCACCCCCATGCTGGTCCGCAACTCGCTGCATCATGGCCCGCCCGCCGTGTCCCCCTCTGCCACACAGGTGTGCCAGTACCTCACCCGTGCCAACCTGCTGCTGTGGGCGCTTGCCACACCCCTGCTGGCCCTGCTCGCGCGCCTACTACCGGCCTGGCGCACCGGCGCGTCCCTGCTGCAGTGGGGCGTCCACGTGTGGCTGCTGGTCGCGCTGTGCCAGGTGTCCCATGAGCTGTACCGGGGGGCGGCCAGCTCGCTGCGCCTGCGCTGGGCCTGGCTGTGCCGCTCCACGGTGCGCGGGGGCGGGCGTGTTGCACGCCCTGTGCTTCAGCGACTGCGTGTGCAGCATGCGCGGGGCTGGGTGGTGCCGCCTTGGTTGGTGCTGGCCTCTGCCTTGTGGTGTGGAGGGTCAGTGTGAGGTCAGAAGGAGCAGGCAGAGCGGACCTGGCATTCTGCGCCACATCAGGAGCTTGCATGTGTGCACGCGCTGTCATGAACCATGCGCAGGCGGAGGAGGCGCAGCTGACGCGTGCACTGGCCGAGATGCGTGCGGTGGTGCTCAAGCTCCTGGCCACTTTTGTGCCCCTGGCCTTGTGCATGGTGCGCGTTGGATCACAGGGTGTTCTTTGTTCGTTCATTCATGATGGTGTGCTACCACTGCTGCCACCGCTGCCGCCATGCTCCCAAGGCTGCACGGACCCCCCTCTTGCGTCCATGCACCATGCAAACACGTCACGCCTGCTGTGCTGCCTTACGGTGCACACGCAGGTGCCAGAGTGGCTGCGTTGGCACCTGCTGCTGGCGCTGTGCTCGGGCAGCGTGATGCTGGACACCGCGTGTGTGGTCATCCACACCTGGGCATTCCGGGCACCTGACACGCGCGTGTGGCTCCCTGGCCGCAAGTGGACGCTGGGGCACGCTGCGTATGCCCTGGGCCTGGGTGGCCATGCGTGGGTGGCAGTCCAAGGGGCGCAGGGCCAGGGCCGCGGGAATGGCCGGGGAGGCCGCAGGCCGCGCATACCTGCGTCCCCTGGACCTTCAACTGAACGTGGTGCGGCTGTGGCACCAGGCCGTGGTGGGGGTCGGGGCGCAGGCAGGGGTGTGGAAAGGGCACGTGCAGATGAGATGGGGCAGGATGTGATGATCACACTGCGTACCCTGGCGGCTGTGCCCCCGGAGCAGGTGGACATGGCCACACTGCTCGCAGCAGCCATACAGCGCAACGGCCTGGGGCTGAGCTTACTGGACGACATGGCAAGTACACAGTCGCAGCCGCAACCAGGGCAGCAGCAGCAGGCGGGGGTTGGCCAGGCTGGTATGGCTCAAACCTCGCTCCCTGGTGCAGGCAGAAGCCATGGGCCCGCTGAGGTGGGGGCAGGAGAGGAGGGCACACGCCGCCAGGTCAGGGGCAGAGCTGGCCGCACCTGGCCACGTGCAAATGCGGGCACTGGCAGTGTGGAGTCGGTTCCCTTGCCACCGTACACAGGCCCCGTGTTTGCAACCAGCGGCTTGGGATTTGCGGCTGCTGCTGCCCCTGCGGCCCATGCTGGGGCTGGAGATCATTTCGTGTTCACGTCCCTGCCCAGTGGTGATGGTGGTGATGGTGCGGGGTCCGGTGGCAGCGGCACACGGTCCAGCAGCCGCCGAACAGCACGCCGTGGGGCATGGGACGCACCTTCCATGGTGCCAGGCTGGCGCATGCAGCTGGAAGCCCTGCGTGCTGGCGGCACCTCCCTCAGCTTCTTCCCCCAGCAGCTGCCTGAGGGCCCGGGCGAGCCAAGTGCTGATGCGGGGTCACCGCAGCGACAGCAGAGCAGCGATGGCAGGGGTGGCGGCGGCAGTGGCAGCGGATCATCCCCGGCTGTGCGCGCACCCGCCCCAGCTACAGACGGCAGTGTGCGCTATGTGCGCATGTTGGAGGAGGGGGAGGTGCGGGTGGTGCGCCCCAGTGAGGCGGGGGCACATGCAGTGCCACACGCAAGGCATAGCAGCCCAGGTGGTGGCAGCAGCGGTGCACACCATGCAGCGCCTACCGGGGGTGCAGCACCCATCGCACCTCCCAGCCAGCCTGCAGGAGGTGGTGTTGGTGGGGCGCAGGGGCAGGGTGCGCCCAGCAGCACTGCCCCAAGCCGTGTGAGTGGCACAGAAGAGGTGCCGGCAGACATGCTGGTGCGCGTGGTGTCCAACAATAACATCCGCTTTGTGCGCATAGACTCACTGGACGGCGCACCACCTGTGCGCGCCAGTCAGACCGGCAGTGGCCGCCCGTCAGCCAGCGGCACACTGGTGCAGCCGCGCGCATCCGCTTCTGGTGCCCATGACACGGTGCCCGCAGTGGCTGGCCGCCTGTCATCCAATGGTGCAGTGCTTGGCCCTGGCGGTCAAGGCAGGGATCAAGACGTGGTGCTGCTCCCACCGCCGTTGTTGGAGCATGATGGCGCCATGGAGCCCGAGCAGGCACCCCGTGCTGCAGCGTTTGTGCTGGGTGTGCCGTTGCCGTCTGGCGCTGTGTCACCTGACAGCAACACTGCTGCTCACACGGCCGCAGCAGCACCGGCCCCAGCAGGCAGCAGCGGTGGTGGTGCCACACCTGCGCACGCTGCGCATGACATGCCGGCTCCCCTGGTGCTGGGCCACCATGTGGTAAGCCGCTCGGCACCACGTGTGCCTGTGCCGCGCCAGGCGGCACAGCCTCCGGCCCCACCTGCCGCACCACAGCCACAGCTAACACAGCTGGCAGGTGCAGCATGGCAGCCTGGCCCTGCACCACAGGCAGCAGGCGACATGCCCTTTGATGACCCCGTGGCATCACCCGCGCCAGGGCCCATGGCTGGGCAGGACATGGCCTACGGACCTGCTGCGGCCTCCACTGCTGCTGCGCTGCCACCTACTGGGCATGCACCAGATGCAACAAACAGCATGCCAATGGTTGGGCAGGCTGCTGCTGCTGCTGCTGCACAGCGCGACCAGGGCCCTGTGCTGCACGCGCCACTGGCATGGGAGTCTGATGATAGCGTGCCGTCTGATGATTGATGTGATGGCAGCAGGTTGAGAGGATTGGCATGTGTTGGGTTTCGTTTGGTTTGGTGTCAGCACCTCCTGACATCTCTGCGGCTGCTGGTGTCGGCGCTGCGCCAACATCTCAGTTCATGGGCGCTGTGGGTTGAGATGGTGATGGGCAGCCATGGCTGACAATGGCCGCCTGCTGCGCAGCAGGAGCAGCAGGGGCTGGAGCGTGCAGGCTGTGGTTCTCAGCAGTGCAGCTGTGCGCCTTGCTTGTTTTACAAAGCTCGTGAGAGCCTGTGGGATACTCAGCTGGACTGCCTGGCACGTAGGGGATACAGCTGCAGGCTTTGTGGCTGAAATTGCATGCTGATATTGCTTTTAGTGTCTTTTGCGGCTGATACTGATCACAACAAGAATATGAAGAAGATCCCAAGGTCTATAATTGCAGCCCCGAAGCAACCCATGCAGTATTTATTACCCCTGCACAACACCTTCGAGCGGCAGTTCTGTCTGTGCGTGGCCCAACTGCATCCACTGGGAAGTCTGACAACTGTGCAGTGCCTTGATGCAGTAGGATCAGCGGACAGCTGACAACGTTCATCAGTGAGGCACAGAAGCCTCAGCTCTGGGCACAGCAGCCGGGTTGCACCTGCATGCGTGCAGCACTTGCCAGCACAGTCGGCGCATTGGCCACACCCTGGCCACGCAGCACAAGCACTGGGCCTGTCATGCACATTCCACTACGGCGAGCCCATGCACAATACAAGCAGCACAGCATGCTGTCCACATGGTTCAACACTGCAGCTCAAGCATAAGCGAGGGTGGGTCAAGCCACATGACAAGCGCAGCAACCTGCCGCGGCCCTACGCACCGCTCCCGCAGGTTGGCAGCACGCCCGCCCAGCAGCGGCTGCAGGTACCGCGCATCAAACACGCGCCACCATGCGTGCAGCCAGTTGCGTGGCTCATCAAACTCACTGGGCCGCGCCAGTAGCGGCTCCTGCAGCCTGCCTGCAGCTGTGACCCCGCCTGCCACCCCGCCTGGCCCCACAGCACCCGCAGCTGCACCGCCCCCGCCGCCTGCTTCTGCTTGCATGAAGTACAGCGGGCTCTGTGGTGCCATGTGCTGGTGGTGGGTGCACAGCAGGGGGACTTCGAGAGACCCCAAGGGCTCCATCACACCCGCCCCAAACTGCACGCATGATGGCCGGCTACTGGCTGCAGGGTGTGTGTTGTCGTTGGTACAGCCGCCACCACCTGTGATGCCAGGCCCTGCACCGCCCTCAGCACCATGGCTGGAAGCAGAGTGGTCATCGGTGTATGGGCTGCTGGCCTTGGCACGTGGCAGCAGTGTGTCCACCAGGGGCACTGTGAACGTGCCTGCATCGCGTGGTGCACCAACATCATGGTCAAGTCCCGCAGCTTGGCAGTGCTTGCGATGCTCATGCCCACTGGCACACTGATCAGGTGCGCACCAAATCCCACAGTAGTGAGCAGAACGATGACAATAGACGCCGCAATGATGAGCTTAAAGTCGGCGTCAGTCCTGGCAAGGGGCACAGCAACATCCGCAGGTGACAAGTCTTGCGTGAGGACAAATGTGGACACGCGGGCTCAGGGCATGTTGATGGGGCATGCACTGTGCTTAAAAATGCTGTCAGAGGCCAGCTGATGTCGCAGGCGCCAGGGGCAGCATCCTGCGTCATCTGTGCAGCATGCGCTCACTTGTAGCTGTCGTAGAAGAAGTGGTATACGAGCGCGAGTGTGATAGCCCCACGCGGTAGGCCGCCCCACCTGTATGCACAGCGGCAGCAGTGCACCCATCCTGAGCACCATGCAGGGATGGTCCTGAGCGCTGTAGTGCTCCTGCCAGTCAGAAAGCCCCGTGTGTCAGCCGGTCGGTCAGTCAGTCGCACGACCTGGCAGGCGCCACGGGCCATGCACGCACCAGATGACCGCCATCTCCTGCACTGACAGCGGCGCGCTTGCACGCCATGTGTAGTTGGCGAGCACGCATGTGGGGAACACAAACGCGGCACGCGCCACCACCACACATGCCAAGAGCCCCCACGCCAGCAGCACTGCGCAAATAGGCGCAGTGCGGCAACAGGTCCCAGGCCACCACAGGTGATCCATGCGCACCTAGCCGAGCAGGAGTGTATGTATTGCTAACTGGACCATGCTTCACCAGCCTTGACAGTGGCTGACATGTGTATGGGATGTGTCTGCTGAGCAGCAGGGCCATGCACACTTACTGATGTTGGACAGCGACTTTGCCGTGGAGTACAATGGGTTGGGCCACAGCGCCGTCACCCACATGTCCAGCCCAGCGTACACAAACAGCACAGTCTCACTCGAGTTGGCAATGATAGCAAAGCCGTGCTTGGAGATGACCTGGTGTGTGGCGCAGTTATTGAATGGTGAGAGCCTGATGTGTATTGACGTACTTTGCGCGTACTTTGGCTGTGCATGAGTGGGGTGAGTGGCCAATGGGGTATCGTCCATGAGTTGCCTGTGATGCGTGTGGACACACAACATGGCAGCCGAGCAGGACACGTCTTGCTGCACCACAACCCGCACGAGCATTGCACGTAGCACATGCTGACTGTACCCACGCCATGGACGGTCCACACAGGCGCTGCAGCTGCACCTGTGCGTTCGGGCTTAGCGAGTGCCAGGTGTAGTGTGCAGATGTGAGGCCGGCGAAGAACACGGCCAGGATGGCACTCAGCTCCAGTGCCTCAGCCACCTGGGGCATGTGGTGCAGGGGCATGGACACGAGCATGCCCAGCCAGACCCCTCAGTGCTGGTGGCCTGGTACTACACCCCCCTGTACATCAAACCAGCATCCCCGTCTCTCGTGACAGATAGAGGGCGACAGCGAAGCATGAACAGTGGCACACAGCCCACACACACAGTGTGCCCTCCCACGCACATGCAAGCTGCAGACCTGCGCGCCGCCCTGCGCCTCATCACACTCACATAGTACGCAAGCGCGCCCATCAGCGCCACCACCAGGACCTCGCGCTCCGTTGCGTGCTGCTTGGCGAATGTCCACCGCACCACCAGCGCGCTGAGCATGCCGGTGCCTGCTCCCAGCAGCGCGCTGAGCGCAAACAGCCGGCTGCAATCCAACAGCAGTGACAGCGCATCGCCCAGCGCAAGCACCTGCCCGGATGCACCGTCACCGCTACCGCCCGGTCCCAGACGCTGCAGGGGTCAACATGTTGTGAACCAGCAGCTGTCATCAGGAAAACTCAACACGCGCAGCTGGCGCTGTGACACGGTGCACCTCCAGCACTCAGGCATCTCAAGCACAGTTGCGCTGTCATGCAATACATCCTTCCAGCAATGCCCCGCCTCAGTCTCACGCCTGCCACTGCCGGCCACACGTACAGCAGCACCCTCCCCCTCCCCCCGCGTGCAACACAGACACAGCTGAGGGGTGCCCACCGTCGTGGCCGCCAGCAGCGCAATGGCGGTGGCGTCGTTCACGATGCCCTCGCCAAACACGAGGGAATACAGCACGGGGTGCGAGTGCTTGTCCAGGATCTGAGGCCAAAATGAGTGTGGGGAAGGCAGCCACAGAAGTGACTGAACAGATGTGGACCAGGTGCATGGGCGATGTTGCAAACCACTCATGCAGGGCAACTGAGGTGCAGCGCGCGCACCCACACACCTGCAGCGTGGCCACCGTGTCTGAGGAAGAGAAGATGGAGCCAAGGGCGAGTGCACTAGTGATGAGGTGGGTGCGTGACAGGCTCAGCCAGCGCATGAGGTGTAGTGCACATGTTGCGATCATGCCCGCGCACACCTGCATGGGTTGACCCACAGCAAACCGTGCTATGTCAGCATGTGACAGTGAAATTCGTCCATTGTGCAGGGCGGCTCAGTCACTTTGAGTCCTAGGCTGCTTGCGCTCGTCGGCATTTTCAAAGCACATCCAAGCAGTTGCATTGGGCATGCTGGTGTAGGCAGGCAGACAGGCAGGCAGGCAGGCAGACGAACAGACATAGGCAGAAGCCGTGCACCTTGCCCCAGCCTGAACACACCATGGTGCCAATAACACCCAGGAAACAGATGGTGAGCATGTTGGCAAAGAACTTGCGTTTCTTGGTGCTGCACAGCACAACAAATGGGCGACATCACCATGCTTGTATCATGCTGCACTAAATACACATTCCCGCATGCAGCCAGTCCACACGCTGTTTGGCGGCACCTGTACTGGTACTTTGAGCAGTTGAAACGCGCACCTGTACCCTGCATAGAAGATGATGGGTGGCAGCAAGATCTGGAAGAACACGTCATCATTGAACTCGATGAGCCTGCAATGATACAGTCACGGTGCGTGGGTCTGTTTGCTGCTTGACGTCCAATGCACTCAATACCTACTTGCGCGGCAAGTGCTGTACCGCCTCCTGCGTCACCACCTGTGGAGACGATTGCATTGGGTAATGCACAACAAATGAGAACGTTGAGCGGCCCCTCACGTGCACACACTCACTGACCGACTGTCCTTGAGACTTGAGTACTGGCGCAAAAGTGTGGGATCAGATGCATGACGTTGCTCTCAATTGCTTTTGGCATGCAAGCATGACTGCAAGCCATGCAACACATGGGTTCAGTGTAGTGGCCAGCACGCATCCAAATAGCGTGTGCAGAAAGCGCACCACCATCCACGTGTAAAGCAATCCGCCTGCTGCGAGGCCCAACAGCAGCGCGGTTGAACCTTCCGTCACAAATGCAACCTTGCGTGCCTTAACTTCGTAGGTAAGCAGCGTGCTGCATAGAACAATAAGAATGAAGATCACCGTCACCCAGGGGTTTCCCCCCTCCTCCTTCGCCATCAAGAAATGTTGTTGTTCTGCTAACAAATGCTGCATAAACGACGCAGATGCCTTGTTTGAAAATAGTCACGTGCATGGTCATGCAAGACGTATGAGAGCATGAGAAACCGCATGAGAATTTGTACATTTTGAATTTATCCTTGCGAGCCCTGACACCTTCTTCGGAAAACCACATTTGCTATTTAGAGGCCTGGTGATCTTGGCAGTGGCCTGACTTAGTAGACAGAATGGAAGACGACAATTATGACGAGCAGATGGAGGACTCGGGGCGCCCAGCAACAGACGGCAAGAAGAAGGTGCGGCCCTATGTGTTGCCTGCAAGTGCAGCGGTAATGCCACTTGAGGATCCGATTGTATTTGCTGCGTATGTCAGTGACGCCGCGCGTCTTGATCATGTGCTTTCGTCAGGGACGTGGCCATCGTGAGCAGCAGAACATGGAAGAGCGGTATGGCAGGGCCCGGTTCTCAGAGCTAGACCCAAAGGCACCGCCTGGCCCCACAGCTTCAGTGGAGGGCTGGGTGATCTTTGTCACGGGCGTGCACGAGGAGGCGCAGGTAAAGGGTTGGTTGAGAAGACGGACGTGGTGCATTGTTTCTCAATGCTCCAGTCTTGAAACCAAGCCGCGGTATGCTTTCCTGTAGGAGGAGGACCTGCATGAGGCATTCAGCGAGTTTGGCGAGATTAAGAATATCTACATGAACCTGGATCGGCAAACGGGGTTCGTGAAAGGCTACGCATTGATAGAGTACAAGAAGAAGTCAGAGGCACAGGCAGCGATCCAGGCCATGAACGGGGCAGAGCTGCTCACACACAAACTCAAAGTGGGTGATACGTGCAGCATGCAGTGTGTTTGGCCTGCACTTAAGCACTGCTCCATCTGTGCGTCCGCATGCATCTGCATGGACTGCATGGCAACAGCACATGTAGCACACTGAAGGCAAAACATCTCAGCTGGTGCGTGCTGCACATAGTGGCTGCCCTGTGATAGTGTGCTTTTAGATGCTGCCTTTTATGCACAGCTGTGCATGTGTATGGGGATGGGGTCGTGCCAAGAAATTCAACTGCACATGACCTGCATGCACATTTCATGCACTGGCTGTGGCATATAGCGCACAGTGCAGTGGTGTGCCACATTGATTTGCACCTGTGATGGATTGCTCGTGGCTGCACATGCTGTTGGACGTGGACAGCATGCCAGATGCATGAGCGGATGCACGCACACATGCCAGTTGCGCAGCTCTCGTGTTGAATACATCAAGTGGTGCATGCTGCGGCTCTTGCAGGTTGATTACGCGTTCAAGAAGGGGGATGTTAAGCGTGGTGGCAGGAAATGAGCTCTGCCTCAACCAGTTCCCAACCTGGTGGCATGGAGTTGTGGCCCAGCATGGCACAAGCTGCAGCCTCCTCGCAGCAGCTGGGTTCCATGCTGTACAGCGTACGCGCTATCAGCTCAATGTGAGACACAGCGATGAGGGCGCGCTGATGAGGGCAGGCTGCACCTGGGGAAGGGGAGACCAGGGGGAATGGCATGAAGAGCATGTCTATGTGCTTGGATGCACTAGGGTGCAATCGTGAGTCTGACAATGTTGGGACCATCCGGACATGACCATGACTGTGTTTTATTGCAAGTGGGCATGTGTTACCGGGCATGTATCAAGTCCATGCTTGCGTCCCGACATGTTCACAGCTTTGGCATCATGAAGAGTTACAGTACGTTTTGAAACAATGGCAAAAGCTGAGACACTACAGGCAACTCTTCCCTTAGCAAAGCTGCACCGCAGGCAAGGGTGCATCGTCAGCCATCCCGGTAGCGATCCAGACGTCAGTCTTGCCTTGTTTGTACAACTCAAGTATCAAACAATGACACATTCCGGTGCAGTGCGCAACTTGAGGTCAACGTGTAGCAAACCCAGCCAGGCAGCCTTTGCTTCACTTGTGCAGCACCACGAACTGTGCTGCAGGTGATGACCCATTAGATGGCTGGATGCTTGAGCCCCCCACGACTGCGCCCCTGCTTGGCAGGCTACTGCCCGTTGCCTGCGAGCTCAGCACAGTTGCGGTGCTGCCTGTACTGATCTTTGTGTGCGCACGCAGGACCTGCTTTGTCAACTGGGCCTGCCCTGCGGCTGGGCTGGGGTTGCCATGTGCTTTGTTTGCCTGCGCATATGTGGCTGCTGCCTGTGCACCCGCCAGCCGAGCAGGTGACGGTTGGTGTGGAGGTGTACTGGGGGACGATGCACCGGAAGTTGTGGGAGGGGAGGGCAGGCCGCGTGGCCCACGTTTTGGTGAGTGCAGCGGGCTGTTGTCCCAATGCTGCAAGCTGTGGATCCCAACAGACATCCCACCTGCAGTTGGCTGCAGAGCTCTGTTGATGCCTGGGCTGCCACTGACGGCTTGGTGCGATGTGGCTGGGCGCGTACTGTAAGGCGACCCACGTGCAGGTGTGCTTGCTTCACTGGGTGTCTCCCACGGCTTGCGTGGTCGTGGGTGCAGCTGCCCATCAAGAGGAGAATCAGGCCACTGGTCCGCATCTGATGGTGCAGCACTGGTGGTGGGGGCAGTGGAGGGTGGTGGGCTGGGCTGGTGCACCAGCCGCCCTGGTGAGGGTGCCCAAGCGGGTGCAGTCTCCGGCCGCTTGGGGCGCTCCAAGGTGACACGAAGGCCCGGTGACACTGTGGCTGGGGGTGGCATGAGGGGTGGTGGCGGCAGGCTCACCCGCCGTGGGTTGAACCACCCCTTGAGCGCCTGCTCCATCACCAGCCGCTCCTGGGCCTGCTGCCGCAGCAGCGCATGCCTTGATGCCTGCATCCGCTTCTGCAGCTTGTCGAGCTCACGCTCTTGCGCAACGACCTTTTCGTCATACGCAGCTGACAGCTTTCTGCGCGTTGCCTCAACCTCGCGCTTCTGCCGCGCCAGCAGCTTGCCCTCATCAGCTTGCTGGCGCGCTTGAAGGGCAGCCTCTGTTGCAGCATACTCGCGTGCCTCTAGCGCATCTGCCGCAGCCTTGATCTGGCACAGTGCAAAGGCACCATAATAGCAGTGTATAGGTACACAATGTGCAACTTCATCAACTTGTGAAGCCTGAATGACCACACTGGACTGTGCTGCTGCGGCGTGTAACGCACCTTAGCTGCTTGGTTGAACTCTCGTTGCTTGATCAAGTGCTCCTCCTGAACTCGCATGTTTAGCAGCTGCTTGCTCCACCGAGGCTTCACTGGCTCCTCAGCACACTTTTGAGCAAATTGCGCTCGCTCCTCTTGGTGGCGCTGGGCTTGCATCAGCTCGGCCGTGTCAACACTGTGCTGCAGCTCCCTGCACCGTGCAAGGTACAGGCGCCCGGTGTAGGTTTGAGGAAGTTTTTACAGGCACACAAAGCCTCGGGCTCTTAACAGCTGGGCAGCCAGAGCGTGGGCACCGTGCACCATGTGCATTTGCATAGTTTGTGAGCATGCCATTTCGTTCTGGCCCTCACTTGATTTCATGGTCGGCCCGCTGCGTGTATGCCCTGAACTCTCGCTCATGTGCAACCTCCAGGTTGTGCAGCTCTTCTTGGTGCTTGTTTACCAGCGCCTGCATCCAGCAGGTGCAGCTTGCACTTGCATGGTGGGTCGCTTGATGGACCATGAGATGCTTTTGTGGCCTGCTTGTCGAAATCGCTTCACGACAAATGAACTGAAGTGTGAAGTGAACGTGGGCTTTTAATCCCGAGTTTGCGTGGGCTGAGATGGCAGTGCTCCAAGTCCAGCGGGCACACCTGCAGCCTGTTGGTGTCCTCCTCGGCTTTCAGGCGCTCCAGTAGCGCTTGCTTCTTCCCTGCCTCTTCATATCGTCCTGACGCTCGCAGCTCATCCCTTTCTGCTGAAATCTGCTCTAGCTCAGTACGCATAGCCGTAGAAACCTCCGAGGCCAGCTGGAGCGTGGGCGGGCTCGGCGGCATTCCACCTTCCAAGTGCCAAATGCATAAAGCGGCACGTCCAGTTAATACTCACAGACTTTACGCATATTATAGCATTCACGAACACGAGCAATCGCAACATGTATTTCCGGTCCAACCACCCAGTACAGCACCCAGGCCAACTGTATACATCCGTGATGCCCGTGTCAGGTTCTTCAATTTGCAAGTTCGACAGGCACTGCATTCAGGTGCGATGCCGGGGTGGGCTGCTTGATGGGCAGGACCCCAAGCCCAGGGGAAGGCTGTTAGCTCTCATGCTGATTAAGTGTTGGTAACAACTGATTGTGCATGATTGTACGGGCCCATGCATAGCGACGGCACGCGCGCAATGTGGCATCATGCATGCGCACATGCAGGAACACGTGATGGCAGGGGACGACCCTGTTGGCCGCGTGCGCCAGCTACTGCACAGGCGCCTAAGGGTGCGTGTTGTTCGGCCAGAGCCATGTGCATTCCCTGGATCTCTGCCGGCAGCCAGTGGCAATGGAAGTGGGCTGTGGTAGACTATGCATGCCTCCTGGCTGGGTCTGGGTTACATGCACACTGCACAGGTCACGCTGTTGGATGGGAGAGTCCTTCATGGTGACTTGCAATGCCTGGACAAGCAGGGCAACCTGGTCCTGTCAAGCGCTGTGGGTGTTTCTGCACAGCAAAGCTGCAGTCACATCTGTGCACAATCCATGGGTTTTGCCGCGTCCACCATGAACACCGTCCATTTGTTGTCATGCAATACACTCAATTTCGCATGACAAAACAAGCACCTGCTCTTAGTGTGCCAGCAGCTTGCACGAGTTGATGCAGAAAGAGCATGTATGGTGGTGATGCTGGGCAGGCCGAGTCCGTGTTGTCGACAACAGGAAGACAAGAAGAGCGCACCCTGGGCATGGTGCTGGTTCCATTAGCTCAACGCAGGGAAGTGGAGCTGCAGGTGTGTGCAGTATCAAGGTTTAGCACAGCAGCACTCTGCTGGAATGTCTTACTCTCAGCTTTCATGCAGCTCAACTGCACAAATGACTGCACCGTCGTATGGTCTGGCTGCCACTGTTGGTCTGCACTGAGCTGCCATACACCTGTCCAAATACATGCTCATGCCTGTGTCAGGTGACCACTGAGGAGAAGATGTCAATGCTAATGCTGGCCGATGCTTGAGACATCTGATTGAGGACAGGCAGCTGAGAAGGGCGTGTTGGATCTCTGCTAGTCTTGTGCTTGTGACCAGATGGTTGTGTGAATGCCAGTGCAGGCTGGGGTTTGCTGTTGTGGAGGGTTCAAATACATTAACTTAGTGGCGGCGCAACGGGTGCATTATGATAGCTACAAAATGATGGATGGCTTTTGCTTAACTCCTTGTTGTCTCACTCTGGCAAGCAACTGAAAGCAGTGTTGTGCCGCTGATATGCCACAGCCATGTCCCATGTGAGGTGTGCGAGATGTTGAGACATAGCTCCCTTGGTGGAAGCCAAACTGTGCAGAGTAAATATGCATGATGTTACGCCTTCATGGAATGAAACAGGCAGATTTATCAGACATCATGCTCACATGGCATGGTGCACATGCATGGGGCGGTGGCTGGCACTGCATGGTGGCATGGCGGTCCACGGATCACAAGTTTCAGATGTGCAACGCGGGAAGCAGCGGCCGGACCGCGTGTTTCTGTGTATGGTGACTAGCCAGGTCGTGGCACATGATGAATGCAATGCGGCGGCTCGCATGATGGATGCGACCGATCCTTCCACAGGCCTCGCGGAGGCGTGCTTTGGTTTTTGGATCAGACAGGGATACGTCCACTTAAGTAACAAGGTTGGGGGGCAGGACGTCTCGACCATCACGAGGTCGTGGATCCCATTCATCATCTGAAAAACCAATGGGGCTTGCGCCCCATAGGAAGGATCAAGGCCATGTGCGAAAGGCGTGCAATATGACAGCCCGGGTTACACTCTCCCAGCAATGTGACCTGGGGTGGTGGAGGCTGCAGCAAGTCACTGGTCATGCTGGCATGGCAGCAACAATGCACAAAGTCAAAGAGAAGCTACTGCGCTTCGTTCAGCTGTCTTTCAAAAGCAAAGGGACACAACAGACCGGACCGTTCTTTGATGGAAGCTGCCCATGTTACATGAGAGTTCTGCTCCCTGTACACCACTCACTGATGTGAGACACACCTCATAGACCAAATATTGCTAAGAGGCGTTCAAGAGTGGAACATGTCATGCACGCAGGGTTCCAGCTTGTACAGCTGCATCAACAATTGCAGTGCATTCAATGCCACACCCACAGACGGAATGCCCATCTTTGCCCCCCGCGGTCTAACCAAGTACCTTTACACACAATGCACATCACCGAGCAACCTGCACAACACAGCATGCAGCACATCGCCACAGCCTTATGCCAACTGTCCTAGCCCTAGTCCCAGACGGCGGTTTCGAGACCGTTGCAGGATGCGCTGCAATGGCAGACAGGGTTTACCAGCCAATGTGGCGCCACTTGTCACCAGCATAAACAGCGTCGGCGCCCAGCTCCTCCTCGATGCGCAGCAGCTGGTTGTACTTCGCGTTACGCTCAGAGCGGCAGGGGGCGCCAGTCTTGATCTGGCCGGTGGACAGGCCCACAGCCAGATCGGCAATGAATGAGTCTTCAGTCTCACCAGAGCGGTGGCTGCACATGACGCCCCAACCGGCCTCCTTGGCCATGCGCACGGCCTCGATGGACTCGGTCATGGTGCCGATCTGGTTCACCTTGAGCAGCAGGGCATTCACAGCCTTCGCCTCAATGGCCTTCTTGACACGCTCAGGGTTGGTCACGAGGATGTCGTCACCCACGACCTGCAGGCGTGAACGCGTAGATATCCGAGGTCAGCCCCAAATGTGAATGTGCCGCAGTAATGCGCTGGGATCTTCACACCGCCCAGCTGTTCAACCCACGTGCCCAAACCCCGTAGCCCCAGTACAACAAGCATCAAGCCGGATTGTCACGACACGCGCCTGGCAAATGCCCTCGGCCGTCAGGGCCGCTGCAGGCTCCCAGTCGTCCTGCTCGAAGGGATCCTCGATCGAGATCATGGGATACTTGTGGCAGAACTCCTTGTACAGGTCGAGCATCTGCTGCGCGGTGCGCTTGCCGCTGCCGTCGTTGTTTGGCACCTGCCGCGTGCAGAGTGTTGGGATTGCCACTTCAGCGCCATGACCAGACAGCAGGGACAGAACATGGCTGGGCCCTGACGAGCTGATGTTAGCTGACTGAATGCGCACGAGCCTTCAAGAGATTTTGCTGGCTGCCCTGAAATGCAGCCATGCTACTTGCGCGTGACCTTCAACACACACACCTTGAAGTTCAAGTCGTACATCTTGTCCTCGGTAAAGAACTCGGAAGATGCCACATCCATGCCGATCTTCACCTTGCCAGTGTAGCCGGCCTTCTCAATGGCCTGCACACAGCGTTGAGATGCCGATGCAAGGCACACATAAGGGCAATGCATGTGTCCAGCACCTCGCTGTTTGCCCCTGGTGCTGGTCATGCAGCTTGATGCCACAGCCGATGCTGGACACGTGTTGGCACAGCAGCACCTTGCGCATCTGCACTCACTAGGCTCCACGCGCACCTGGTTCACCAGCTCCAGACCCTCCTCGTTGGACTGGATGTTGGGTGCGAAGCCACCCTCATCACCCACGTTCGTGGCGTCCTGGCCGTACTTGGCCTTGATCAGGCCCTTCAGGGCGTGGTACACCTCAGCACCCATGCGCAGCGCCTCAGCAAAGGAAGACGCGCTGCAGGGAAACAAATGGGCCAACTTTCATGAGCCTTACAGTGGAGGCCCGACCGGCTTCTGTGAGGGCTGAGTGCTCTGCAGCGGGATCGCAGGGGTGGCTGCACCATGAGCAGCGCCGTTGCAACAACTTGTGATATCCAGCAGGCAGGCTGCGCACTGAAAGCGGCAGCAGAACAAGCTGAGATGGTGGTACGCCCGCAGCAGCAGAGCGCTCCAACAGTTGGGCAGGTCACGGCAGGCAGCACGAATCCGCATCTTGGAGAAGTGCTGGTCAGTTTCCCACACAGGTATGTTGACCAACACACGGGCACATGCACCACAGCCGCTCACCCAACGGGCAGGATCATGAACTCCTGCATGGCCAGGGCGTTGCCGGCGTGGCTGCCACCATTGATGATGTTGAAAGAGGGCACGGGCAGGTACTGCAGGACAGAAGGACGTGGCGGCGGACGTTGCAACATGCAGTACCCCGCAATGCACACAAATGATCCCATCCCCAGCACGCAGCAGGCAGCAACATATGCACACAAGCTGCAACATGACCTGGGAGCTAGGTGCTTGCTTCTCTCCTCACCATCTTGGGGTTGCCGGACAGCTCAGCGATGTGCTTGTACAGGGGCACACCCTTCTCGGCAGCACCGGCCTGTGCACAAGCAAGCACGAGAATGTGCGTGAGTACCGAGTTGAGAGCGGGCAAGTTGCAGCGTCAGCAGGTGTGGTCACACCCCTATGCGGTCCCTCGTGCCTCAATATGCTTGCTGAATAGTACACAAGCCAGTCCTCAACAACACCAAGTTCATGCAGATCACGCTCACACACCTAGCACACAAACTGAGCTCAACACGCACCTTGCACACAGCCATTGACACAGCCAGGATGGCGTTGGCGCCCAGCTTGCCCTTGTTAGGGGTGCCATCCAGCTCACGCATCTTGTCATCGATCTCCTTCTGGTTCACAGGGTTCATGCCCTGAGTACACAACAACACACTCACGTGTCAGTGCATGCTGCAGCTTGACTGCACAGCATCTGCGTGTGGGCGAGGCCATCATGAACAGACAATAGAGCAGGGCCTGGTGTGGTCCTGATGAGTAGATGCCCATGCCTCGATCATAAGCTGATCATGCAAGGAAACTGCGAGCCTGCGGTTGCTGCCACTGTGAATGCTCACAATGGCATTCCACCCTGTACCTGAACCTGTGCTCACTGCAGCAAACTAATGTCCCTAACGCCACGAAGCTGTCGCTGCGTGGGCCGTGACTTCATGCAAGGAGGAACGTGCATGCTGGACATGCGAACCACATGACACACAAACCTTCAGAGCAGGCCCAATGATGGTGTTGATGTTCTCCACCGCCTTCAGCACACCCTTGCCCAGGTACCTGCACAGAAGCAGGCGCGGCCGCGTCAGCGACAGCGCTGCCAACACTCAAAACGTTCGCGTGCTACTGATGCACATCGAACCCACTTGCTCTTGTCGCCATCGCGCAACTCCACAGCCTCGTGCACGCCAGTGGAGGCACCAGAGGGCACGGCAGCCCGGAAGGAGCCCTTGTGAGTGTACACATCGGCCTCAACAGTGGGGTTGCCACGGGAGTCCAGGATCTGGCGGCCCACGACCTTGATGATCTCCGCAGGGGCCGCCTTCAACAGCTCCTTGGCCTGCGAGCCCATTTGCACAAGGGGCGGCGACCACAGCTGAGCACGGGGCCATCGCGAAGAATGATCTGCAGCACGGAAGGTATCTGCTCACCAGGAAGGACAGGGGCTCATCAGGCTTAGCCTTAACGGTGGCGTTCAGCGCCTCCTCAACCTTCTTCTGCGGGAGCGATGGATTGCACATGTAGGGGTTAGATGGGGGCACCGATATGCGGAATCAACACAGAACGGAACGCTCGCGCACCTGCAGAGCGTGCTTGTCAATGTACTCCTGCAATTGGGAACCCATTGTGTTAGGTAGCGCCGAAAAAACCCATGCCTATCCGCTGAGCTCCTCCTACCTGCACGGACGCCATTCTCGTAAGCTTTGTGGCTGAACGGACAATTACGAGCTGCCGAGGAGTGGCAACCACGCCTCCTGCCCTGAGCAACATGTGTGTACTGGGGACATGCTTGTGTGATGGGTGGGACATGCGGGTTGCACTTGGTCACAGGATGTCCGTATCCGCATGTAATTGCGTGTTATTGCAGTTGAGGGATTGAACAGAGCTCATTCACGTACGATCTTCCAGAAGCCACGTTTGTTTTGACGGTTGCTGCGACGCGTGTAACTATTACAACGCGGTCTGCGGACACAAGGCCCAAGCAGACACAACATGGCCACGGAGGAGGTTAGGTCAAATGCTGGCTTGCTGCTGGTTTTCTAGCAGATCACGTTCTGGCACATGTGTTAATGCCGTCCGTCTGGCTGCCCTCGTGACCAAGCCAACATGCTGAAACACAGGAGCCCATGGTGGGGGCACAGCACGAGGATGGACCTGTGGCTGAGGCAGCTGCTGAAGATGACGACAAGCCTGCTGGTGGCCAGGATGCAGAGGTCACTCCTGCAAACGTCAAGAAAGGGCGGAAGCAAGTGCGCGGGCAGCCTTGGCGTATAAACCTTCCCAACAAGTTGGATGCATGTGCTAGCTTGTTGCCTGGCGCATGGCACAATGTAGTGCTTAGCTCAGTGGTAGTTGTTACCCTTGCCTGATTTTCCACCTGTAGAAGCCCAAGGTTGATCAGCTCGCCACAGCCAACACACCTGCGGAAGGTGAGGGCCGCAGCAAGCGCGAGCGCAAGCAAGTGGAGCACTTCAAGCCAGAAGTGAAGGAAAAGGCAGAGTTCACAATACCCAAGGGCAAAGGAGAGAAGATTGGGGACATCAAGAACGGTGGGTGAGCCTCTGATGTGAAACGCCATGCTGCAGCGTGCCGGTGCATACTTGTGTCCTGCCTGCAGTGGCTGGTGTACAGGGTTTGTTGTGCCCACTGCTACCATGGCATGCAGCCCACTTCCGCCTCTCCAAGCTGAAGCCGGACGACCCTGTGGTCACGTCCCTACACAATCTGCTTTTCAAGCGTTTGGGCACGGTGCGTGAAGCCAGCGCAGGAGCGTAGATGGCTGTCCGCATCTGATGTGTGAACCCAGGGGACAAAATGTCAAGGCACTTTGCTCCCTATGTTGTGCTGCATCTGTGCACAGACCATGAAGCGCAAGCGCAACATCTTCGAGTTCTCGGGTTATGTCTTTGCTGATGTAAGTGCATACCTGGTGTTCCTGGCAATGCCTGCTGACATTGCTGTCCTCATGTACCCTTTCTTGCTGGTGCCCTGAACTGCGTGTGGATGCCTTCTGTTTCTGCAGCTGCTTCACTGACCTGATACACCGACATGCACACATACATCTTTCTCACTTGGCTTTTGCTCTTCAACTTGAGCTGGTGCAGCCCAAGGACGACGCGCGCACCAAGGAGCGGCTCTCAGCGTGGAAACTGGAGCTGCTGAACGAAGTGCTGGATGTGTTTGACATCCCACGTGGCAGTGGTGATGAGGGCAAGAAGGTGTGTGCTTGTCGGCGTGTTGCACACGCCAGCTGCTGGGCAGTTGGTAGCGCAGGCAGCGGGTGCAATGTAGGGTGTTGAGAGGCCAGCTGGGATGGTGGCATTCTGACCTTCTGCCTGTCTGGTGGCTTGTCTGCTGGCGATGTGCAGGAGTCCAAGGTGGCACGCCTCTTTGACTTCCTTCATGCACCCAAGACACTAAGCAGCAAGGATGTGGCGGCAGAGGTGAGTGCAGATGATTCTTGCAGCCATATGAGCAGTGGATGCAACCCGTAGGTGTGCAATCCTGATCCCACTGCGTGTTCAGCATCCGTCCCAGTGCCAGGCCTGCTGTGTGCTCATGAGCGGCGTACGCGGGCTGTGCATCCCCACCGCAGGAAGCGAAGAAGAAGGAGGCAGTCAAGCGCAAGCGTGAGCGTGAGGCTGCGAAGAAAACACCTAAGTCAGGCAAAAAGCAGGCAGCTAAGAAGGGCAAGGTGCGGATGGGTGCAGTGTGTAGTCAGTCAGATAAGAATGCTCTCGAAGATATCGTGTATGAGGCATCATCCAATACTGTTGACACTGCTTGCTCCTGCAGCCTACACCCAAGAAGAAAAGTGAGGAGAGTGAGGATGAGCCTGACGAAGCAGAGGAGGAGAGCGAGGAGGAGCCAGAGGACGACAGCGAGGTGTGTACTGATGTCAGCACTTTCACCGCAGGAGCATGCACAACGCACACATTACAAAGGGCCACTGCACAACACTGGACGCTAGCATAGACAGCATGCGCGGGCTGCCTGACTGGTTACCGGTATCTGCGCTTTCCTGCATGCAGGATGAGAAGCCAAAGAAGCGCGCCAGAAAGGTTGCACCCAAGCAGAAGCCTGCCCATGCAAAGGAGACCGCGGCAGCAGCGAACGGCACGAAGGCTGAGGAGGTGGGAGAGGAGGTGGAAGAGGCTCAGGACGAGGAGATGGAAGATGCTGAGGAGCATGAGGCTGCAAAGAAGGCGGCAACACCAGCAAGGCGAGGTCGCCATGGCAAGGCTGCTGAGGATGAGGAGGAGAAGCAGCAGGAGGAGGGTGATGCAGACGACAAGGGAGCAGAGGAGGAGGAGCCTCCTTCGAAACAAACAAAGAAGGTGTGTCTGCACGTGTGGGTTGATGCAACCACATCAAGTGGATGGGCAGCACGCCAGCAAAGTGGCTTTCGACACTGTGTTATACCATTCTCCATGGTCTCAGATGCTGTGCGCACATGCATGCACTGCGCAAACCCATGTGGCTGTGGCTGCGCAGGAGCCAGCGGCCAAGCAGACGCCATCTAAGGGGCGTGGGCGGGGCAAGAAGGTGGAGCAGGAGCAGGGCAAGGTGTGTGCCGCCACGGTTCAACTCTGTAGGCGTGGTGTTGCTTGTTGTGGCATCACATTTTGTATTGTCATCACCACTGCATCAGTGCCTCATCTCATGCTACAGGGGGAGGATAAGGTAGCAGAAAATGATGTGGAGGACGACGATGCCGACTACACAGGTCCCAGGCCATCTGATGATGAGTTGTGCGCTGCAGTGAAGGACATTGTGGGCGGTGCGTAAGCATGTTGCTTCGTGTATGTGTGCACGTGGTGAAGGCTCGCCATGCCGAGTCAAGTGGTCCGGCAACCATCCTGATGATGTGAGCCTGCAGTTGCACAATTTCTTTCTCTCACTACGTGCTGCAGACTAAAGCGCGTGATCTTAGAATCGCTATATGATACGTCTGATGTGTGTGCATCCGTGTGTCTACACATCATCACACTTTACAGCCGACAACCCTGAGAGCGTCAGCCTGAAGGCAGTGATGACAGGGCTGGGGGCCAAGTATGGCGTGGACATCAAAGCCAAGTGGTGGCAGACGAAGAAAAACCTGATCAGAGACTACGCAGTGTCCTTGATTAACAAGGATGAAGGTGCGCAGCTGCAACTGCTGGCGATAGGTTGTGAAAATGCACGTCATTGGTGTCTTTTGGGTTTGGGCTGCAGCTGCCGGGGCATGACTTGGGCGCGTGCACAGTGCAAAGTGGTGTGCTGTGATGGTGACAGTGTTGGCAACTGGTTTAAACTGCTTGGCTTGCAGGTGATGCAGCTCCAGCTGAGGCGCCCGCTGCCAACCCTCCACCTGGGGGCGAGACCGAGGAGGCCCAGGGCGAGGAGGATAAGGCCGAGGACACATTGAATGTTGAGGAGGTCAAGGCAGATGGTGGTGATGATGGGTATTAGGGTTTAGGGTGGTGGTGGCCTGGCAGTTCTCCAGGAGTTGCTTGTCCATGGTTCCGTCCATGTGTATTGACTTGAGTACAAGTAACTGCTGTGACGCATGTGCACAGGGGGCATGGAGGGTGTGGAGGTAGGGATTCATGTGTCCAGAAGCATATGGCATGCTTTTTTCCATGTAGACTTGCATCACTGGACACTGCCGTACATGCCACACAAGAGTCTTGCAACACGATGCGCTGTTTTGGGCAAATACCGTAGTTGGACATCAAAACATCATATTGCAGTTGAAAGTTGTGTATCTTTGCCCAAATCATTGCCTAACCCTCCCAAAATATACCAGGAACAGCCTTGCTGCAGCCCTGCTGACACGGCGGTGATCGCAGGGTCACTTCGCGATGGCTGGTTGAGTTGAGCCAGCCAGGTTTGTACAAAGCATGCTGAAACAAATTTCACTCCAACTTATGATGACGTTTGTGCAGCAAATGTCAAAGTGACAGCACTGGCGTAACATCACAAGGCAACCCAACGGGTCCTTAAGGTCCTCCTAGCCTCTCTTCTGCTTCTCAACGGCCGCAACCCATGCTTCCTTCATCGGGTGTACGCCCCTGTCTCCTTCACCAGCTATGGCCTTGGCCGCCTCATAGTGCTCCTTCCTCTTGATCGCACTCAACGCTGTTTGGCCCGCCCGTTACCTGGCCAGCATGTCAACCTGCTGAGGCGAGGCACTCCCAGCTGCATGCGCCTGCCAGACCTGCTGCAGTGTGGCGTGGTCCTTGGCTGGTGCAGCGTCAACTGCATGCAGCAGTGCTGTAAGGCACTGTGTACGTAGGGAAGTACCGCTGCTGTGCTGCGCTACTGCAAGCCTCTGTGCCTTGTTTCGGCGCCAGCGGATGCAGCACACACATGCTGTGCGCGTAGCTGCAGGAGTAGAGAACAGCATGCTGAAGCCGTGGCAGTACATAGCAGCGCAGAAAACCTGCTGCGCTCACATCGTCCGCCGCAGCACACATCACAAAGCCGGCCAATCATGAACGTCATCACAGGCCCGCACGGCGTCTCGTACCGGAACAGTGAGAGCCATAATGAGCCCTTGAGCTGCCTTCAGCCAATCCTTTATCAGGTTGAACGTGATTGAGAGTCACGCCTTGACATGGGGCAGCCAGGGCAACCGACTCAAGATGAACTTGAGGCCTCGACGGTTGAGGAATGTAAACGGCGTAAGGCAACTAAATTGAACCTGAAGAAGAGCAAGCGCACCCATATACCGTCAGGTAACGCAGCGTGCCGCGTATTAATTTCTTGGAGGGATTGTGCACTTACACACGCTAATGTTGATACGCAGATATCAGAGCACTACAGCATCTTAAAACACTGGACGCAAGCGACAATCCAATTTGCAGCTTAATCGATGCGAGCGGACAAGTGCTTTTACCCGACGGATTGACAGAGCTCGTGCTAACAGGCTGTCATATTGATTACCTGCCAGACGAGCTACCCCAGAAGCAAACAGCGCTGCAGAAGCTGTTCATGGGGGCAAACAGGTGTGTTGAATGCATGCACGCAATGTTGGCACATGCAAGTCATGTGGTTGCAAGGGACTCAAATCTCAGCACATGGAGTGACAGGACCCTCAAAATCTCATTTGCGTATGGTGGTCCTTTTGCCTGCGCAGACTGACGTCCGCGGGCCCGGTCTTTGCGCTGCCATCACTACTACACGCAGGCTTGTCATACAATTGCATTCATCAATTGCCCAGTGCGGCCGTGTTGTCAATGTGCACCAGCCTCATCTCTCTGGATCTTTCAGGGTGAGCGCTTTGTGCACACTACTCTCTGTCCTGCTGCACAGTTGTGCTGTCATGCCATGTAACAAGCCGCTTGCAGCACCATGAAGATCGTGTTCAATGCATGCTAACTCACTGCTTAACTCCGTGATTGGGTGAAGCACAAGGCAAGTTTTGCTTAAGTAGGCCGCTGGCACCCTCATCCCTCAGGTGTGATCTGGAAGACCTGGACGGGGCACTGTCTGCCTTGTCAGCACTGCCGCGGCTGCAGTCACTCAGCCTGGCAGGCAACCCGTTCTGCCTTCTGCCGCGCTACATGCCGACGGTCAAGGGTGCACTGAGCTGCAAACTTGCATACCTGGATGGGCAGGTGCGGCGGGTCAGGGTGACATCAGCATGTCTGTGTTAGAGGCTGGCACTGCTGGGTGGCGATGGTGTGCAAGCACGGACCGCATCATGTGCTTTTGTTGTGTACGAACCAGCACTTGGCGTGCCATACTGGTTGGTATGTGCCGCTCACTTGACTGCAGAGGGTGGAGCCGCTCCCCGGGGCCACTGCCAGCCGGCCGGGCACCGCACAGTCCATGCCCGCCCTCCTCACCCTCGCGCTTGCAACTGCGGGGCGCGTGGAGGCCGAGTCCGGGCCACAGGCAGCAGCTGCAGCACTGTCAGGCTTAACGCTGGCAGACTTGCTGGGCGTGCACGCTGGCACAGAAGGGGCAGATACACCAGCAGCTGTGCCTCCTGATACATTCTTGGAGGTCAAGATAGAAGGTGTGTGTGCAGCAAGTTGTGCTTGCGGCCTGTGTGTACCCACCACCACCACACACACCACCACACACCACCACCATCACCACCATCACCATGCCCACCCCGACCCCGTAGTATGGTTGCAAACTTGGTTCATCCCAGTCTTTCAATGCCTGCCCACCCATGCTCTCTCCATGGCAGGTTGCCAACTTGCCATGCACAGAAGTGGACGTGTCAATTGGCTGCTCCTGATTGCAACTAATGCGTGCGACTTGAACTTATCACATGTTCTGCGTGCGCACTGCCTGCTCCAATGGCATGCGCAGGGCTGCAACCCTTGGAGGACCCATTCCATGACACGAGGGAAAAGTGGGCCCGGGAGCTGGTCGCAGCACAGGCAGCAGGCACACCCCCTATCTTCACCCTGAGCCCACCGCTACAGCCATGCTACTACCACGTGGAGATGGAGGGGTGTGATGGCACGCAACTCATGCGTACCATCACCCTCACAAACAAGCTTGCAATGCAAGAGACCCAGCGCCTGGATGGCACCCTGCCCCACCCGTTCAACCGGGCTCCAGCAGCCCCCCCCAGTCCCCTGGATGCAGCAGCATCACCAGCAGACACAGTGGCACAGGGGGCACCGCCACCCACCGGCAGCAACCCACAGGCACCAGCAGCTGCCACCCCGCCTGCAGCCACCCCACAGGCCACCACCCCACCAACACCCACCCAGTCAAGTCCGCGGCCAGCAGCAGCACATGCCTCTACAGGGGAGGTGCTGCCAAGCCCCCGGCCAGGGGATGCTGTGCAAGCACAGGCAGGGTCACCCAGCCCACAGTTGGCAGTGCCTGAGGTGCCTCACCTCACAGGCGGCGAGGCTACACAGTATGCAAGCATACCCTTCAAAGTCATACCGCCTCAGCCGCCCAGCCCGGACACCGACCCTGCTGCCACGGTCCCAGCCAAGGGGAAGGACAAGAAGGGCGCACCTGCAAAGCCCGGGTCAGCCAAAAAAGGCGCTGCAGCAGTTGGTGCCAAGAAGGGTGCCGCTGCGCTGGAGCCTGTTGCAGCGGTGCCACTGGAGCGCGGCTGCCACAGGCTGGTGGTGGGCCTGCCGGCAAACGTGGCGTCACGCAACTGGCTGCGCAGCGGCATCCGGCTGCGGCTGTACCGCACGCAGCTGGTGGCCGTGCCAAAGCCGCCGCCCCCGAGCCTGCCCGAGCCTGCGGCCGCACCTGCCAAGGGCGGCAAAGCAGCTGCAAAGGCGGTGGCCAAGGCGGCCAAGGGCAAGGAGGAGCCGGTGCCCGGGCCTGACATGTCCCAGTTTGACATCGTGCACACCACCACCCTGATTGGGAATGGGTTGGTGTCAGGTGCGGCGCTTGCCAGCGGTTCCGTGTTCAAGGTGTCTGAGCTGGTGCCGCTGGTGCCAGAGCGGGCGCTGTGGGACGAGCGCGGCATGCGCATGGCGCTGAAGGACGCTCGGCACAGCATGGCACCTGTAGCTCAGTGCAATGCCACACTCACGCTGCATGTCCTGCCACCCGCCCTGCCCTATCAGGCAGCATGTTGAGCTGCGAGGGTCGCATGCTGCAAAATCACAGGGCATTGAGAGGCATGGGTGGGGGCATTAGAGTGAGTGTCAAGCCTTCCGCAAGCTGGTTCTGATGACCGAGCTGATGATGTAAACCTCAGTCATGGACGATGCGCGATGCTTACAGGGTGCGCTAGTTTACACGTTCATCATCATAGCAGCGGTCTTGACCAAAATATACTTCATTTATATCGCAACTTTTAAGCAGCCAAACACTGGTGGCGCGGACAAGGCGCTGTGAGAGATCGTTTAGTGGGAGATGAACGGCCTGGACAGGGGCGGACAACAGCAGCCACGCTTGCAAATCTTCATATCCACGAGCGCGACAAACGTGGATCGCAGAGATGCGTTGCGGAAGAGGTAGCAGGGTTCATGTCACGCTCAAGTATGAATTTGTCCATGATGCCATGTGCAGGGAATGCTAGCCATCAGCAGAGCAGTTGTGGAATGGAGCCTGGCAGCGGTGCTCATGCCAATGTGCCATGCTGCTGGTGCATGCGTGTTGCAGTTGGTTCCGCTACCTGCATGATGCAGACTCCCTGCTGGACCCCGCACTGCGCTCCAGTGTGGGCATCACATTCATCGCTGCGCGCGGTGCCAAAGTGCTGGAGCAGGAGGCGGCGAGTGAAAAATGCGTTTGTTGTACATTATGCACGTTGCGTCTGCGCTTGGCATGGCACAGCGCGGCTGTAAGGAGGTGGGTGATCAGTGATTGTGTTTGTGGGTGTGGCGCAGGCCGCCCATGGCGACATCACGCTCCTAGATGCACCTGAAGGATATGACCAGCTATGGCGCAAGGTGAAGCCCCCACAACTGCACCTCCGCATGTCACAGCGTGGCAGCAGTGGAGCGCATGCCTGCGTTCATACGGCCATGCTTCCCCGCCCCGTCCATACTGCGCATGGGGCTATGGGCCCACAAACAGCACGTGCTCAGCGGCCGTGGCGTGCCTACTCCCACCCCCAGGCGCTGGTGTACCTGGCGCACCTGGTGGCGCATCCGCCTGGAGGCCGCCTGCCAGACTTTGTCATGCACACGGATGACGATTCCTTCGTGCGCCTGGACCTGCTGCTGCCCCTGCTGCCCACCTGGCCGCGCCACCGCTTCTACTGGGGCTACGTGTGGGACGGCACAGGCGCACGCACCACAGCGCCCATCCGTAACCCAGCAAACAAGAGCTACATGCCGGTGGAGCAGGTGTGGTGTACGGGGTGCACCAGCATGTTGGCACGCTTCTGTGATCAGCAGCTGTTGAGGTGCATGGGATCAATGCTGCAGGGACGCAAGACCAGTGGCCGCAAAGGCGCACGTGATGCACGCCCCTGCGCATCGTGCAGCCACTGGCTGGCCGCTGGCTCGGTCTCGGCATCACGGCAGAAAGATGAACATCCTGTGGCCATGCACACCAATCCAAGGGCCATGATCATCTGCGGTGCTACTGCCCTGCAGTATCCACTTGACTACTACCCTCCATTCGCCTCAGGCTGTGGCTTCGTGCTGTCTATGGACCTAGTGCATGCGCTGCTGGCTCAGCCCCTGCCGGACTACCGGCTGCTTGATCCTCCCTTTGGCATTCACTTGTGCGGCACTGACAGATGTGTGCTGCAGCAACCCGTGGTGCCTGTGCACGATGAGCGCGTGCGGCCATACCGGCCCATCCCCATCTTCCGGCACGACACACTGGTGCAGCATTACCTGCGCCCAGAGGAGATGCGGCCGTATTACAAGCAGGTGTGATGGCGCATGGATGGCTGTGTGCTTTGTTTGCTGACCACAACAGTAACACGTTGCCATGGTTGGTTTGCGGTGCATTTTATGGGCTAGCCGTGATGTATGAAGCTTCACAGACGCACACGTCCACTGCAGCTCTGCATTGCACTCCCACGAATTATACAGTGACGATTTGTGCAATCTGTGCTGCAGGCTTTTCAGCATGCTGCGCAGCAACAGGCCGGTCAGGCAGACACCGAGGCTGGCGGCGGCAACAGTGTGACAGCAGACGGGCCGACCTCGCCAGAGGAGCTTTACAACACACTTGTGCACATGGGCCTACTACGACGTTGACTGGAACAAGTTACTTTTATTATACGCTCTCATTCAGCTGAGATTCTCACATGAGCACTCGGTGCCACCTGCCATAAACAGTTCATGTTCCCACACAGTGCGCGACTCAATTGCAGGCACGGAAGCAAACTGGTAATTATCGTGCTCGAGCCACTGGGGGCCCTGAGATGCCCAAAGAAAGAAAGGAAGGAAGAAAGAAAATGGCAAGTCAAGGCAAACTAAAACTGTGGACAAAAAAGAAGGAAGAATTTGTTGTGTGACACATTCTATCCGGTGCTGTTGTGAGGCTGTGTCCATCCACATGCAGCTGCCAACGTCCTCCTGACAACAGATTGCATATTGCATTGTTAGCGCCAGCCTCTGAGCACCACAAAGACATAATGCAACATCGACCAGCATGCTGGCCACATGAACTCACGTGCGCCAGCTGCAGTTAGCACCGTTATCGAAATCTGCTTCATGGTTGCGCCGCACAGCCAAGTTCCTCCATGCATCACTGACTTCCATATCTGCGCCCGTACCACATGTACGCACGTAATACACAAGGCACAAAACATGCTATCAACCCAATCAAACTCCTTCCTGCGTATCCCAAGGCGCGTTCATCACGCAAGGAAACCAAGGCCGTGAAAATGAGCCCGCACGCGGTTCTCATAACAAGCCTGCGTCTCGTCATCAATTAATTGACCTGCGTCCTGGCTGATGAGATATGTGACGCATCTGATTCCTCAGCACCTGCTGAGGATGCCGTCATGCGGCGGCTGGAGCTGGAGCTCAGGGCGCGCTCCAGCTTCTGCAGGCCCTTCTTGATCTTCTTGAACAGGCCTGTCTTCTTCTTGACTTCGCCACCACCCGAGCCGCCCTCGCCTGTGCTGCTCGCTGTGGTGGCACTCGTGCGCTCACCCTGGGCATCCACCCACAAGTGGCTGGCTGAGCTGGTGCAAAGTGATGGCAGGACGCGGCCGCGCGCCCCTTTGAAGCTCATGCTGCGTTGGCCACCCAGCTCTGCATCAGGCTCTGCTGAAGTATCTGCAGCCAGCCGGCTGCGAAGCCGGGCTGCACCAGCTGACATGCTGCCAAAGGCGGCGCCCATATCGAGTGACCGGGTGCCGCGCGTGGCAGCGCTCACGCCCATGCCCGTGCTGAATGAGTGCGAGCGTTCAGCACCCAGGCTTAATGATGCTGTACCGCGCTGTGATGTGCTGGGGGAGGTGGCGCCGGCTGCAGGCGTCTGGTCGCCGCGCCACGCGGAGAAGCTGGCATTGGACCGGCCGGCTGCGGACAGTGGTGACGGCAGGCCCTCAGTGGAGTGGACATCTGGCAGCTCATGGGGCTGCAGGTTGAGCAGCACAGGGCCTGCACAGCCCTGCGGCTCAGGTGCTGCCGCTGTTGCTGCCGCAGCAGTACCCTGTGAGCGCACAGGCTGGGAGCTGGTGAGGCTCAACTGGTCTGCGAGCGCTGAGGAGGTGGCAGAGCAACGGGTCATGAAGACTGGGTTCATAACTGCCTGATCCTCAGCCCCATCCACATCCTCCAGCACCAGCACGCTGTTACGCGTGTTGTACAGTGAGGCGCCTGCACGCGTGCTGCGTTGCGGGTAGGGCAGTGTCAGTGCGCTCACACCCCTGCTCTCCTGTGAGGCTGCATCTGCGGCGGGGACGGTGAATCCTGCGGTGGCATGCCAGGGGGTTGGCTGTTGCGCGCTCAAGATGGTGGTGCTGGTGCGGGTGCTGCCGATGATGGCCAGCGGATTGGCAGCCATGCGGGCCGACAAGCCACGCACAGGGCCGGCCAAGGGAGCTGATGCATCCTGAGTGTACCTCATCACGGTATCCATGGGTCCTGACAAAGTGGATGTGCTGTCCTGGTCGGCGGCTCGCTCAACCATCTGCAGCTCGTCCTCAGTGGTGCTGGCGAGCCCCGCAATCAGCGGCTGGGCTGCCAGCATGGCCGGCAGGTCGTGAGCAGCGCGCAGGTGCGGCTGGGCAGAGTGGCATGGCGTAACGGAGCTGGACAGAGCAGAAAGGGCCTCGTCACCCAGCTGTGGCATGGTGACCGCTTGCTGGGCCTGCTGGTCCTCTTGCCCATCTTTCTGTGGTAGGCTAGCAGACACATAACGCAACAGCTTCAGCTGCGTGCAGCAAACAGCAGCGGACAGCAGCAGCAATTAGCTGGTAATGCTTGTTGGTGAGATGTGCAGAACAACTGGATCTGGAAGGCCACGCAACCTGTGTGCCAGGCAGCACACAACTAACATGCCTGCTGCAGAACAGCGCAGGAGAAAGGCACACCAAGTTATCCTGTAGCTTCATCTGGTTGTGGCTCAGTGCTGGTGCAACGGTGGGCGCCCCCTTGGCCTGGGCCTTGGTGTCCACCTCATCAGCAGCAGCCGCTGCCTGATAGCTCGCCAGTGCCTGGCCCAGCATCGCCTCCAGATCTCCTGCCCAGTAGCCGCCAAACAGACTGGCGTCCTGCTGGGCGCAGCTTGGGATGGGCGCACCAGGTGGGCACAGGGGCTCCTGCTGCTGCTCCTCCGCTCGCTGTTGATCCGGGACAGCTGACGGCAGGGCTGCAGAAGAAGGGGTGGCGCTTGTGACAACAGATGTGGACGCTCGTGTGCTGTAGTCGCAATCCAGCATGGGGTTGGCTGCCAAAGTTGACGTCTGCTGTGCTGCAGATGGTGCTGGCATGTTGTCTACAGGTAGGGCACGCACACGGCCGCCTTCCCCTGGTGTGGACAGCCCCGAGTGAGACTTCGCAAAAGTACCTGAGCCGGGTTGGTTTGAGCCTGCTGCTGAGCTGGTCACATGCAGGCTGCCATGCGACACCATCCGAGCCAGCTGAACCAAATCTGCGTGCAGGCGGCTGCGCTGCTGCTGCAATGCATCCACACTTGGGCCGCCCTGTGATTGCGCAGGAGTGGACTCCTGCTCTTGCAGGCTGACAGCCTCGTACTGAGCAACCACCTGCACCAGCGGCGCCAGCGGGAGCTTCAACAACCAACAAGCATTATGCAACCAGGAAGCGAGCAAGCCGCGAAGGCAAGCAGCATCAAACTGAGTACCAGGGTGTGCATCGCCAGCCCTACAAATGTGCAGACCAAAAGCGTACTGTGCAATCACCTTGGTAAGCAAGCTCTCAACGTCCGCAGCCCAGTAGCCGCCAAAGAGAGAACCTTGAGTTGACTCAGTGGCTAGTGGCATACCAGGGTCCCCTGGTGCCGGCGGTGAGGGCTGTGCTGCAGATGGTGTGGCTGTACCAGCGCTCATAGTGCCGGCACCCACGTCCACATCATCGTGCTCATGCAACGGGTTGACTGTGTCGTAGTTGCACAGCCGCCGCAGCGGCTCGTCCGTTGCGCCAGGCACGCCGTACAGCTCTGTGGTGCGTGGGGACGACATGGTGCTTCCCAGCACCCTCTCACCCAACGGCTGCGCGGCATCCAACGCGAGCGCAGGTGAGTGGCCCGCACCGTCTGGGTGTTCTGAGGCCGAAGGTGAGTGACTGGGCAGGTTCTGGGAGCTGTCGTGGTGGATGATGAGAGGGTTGAGCGTGAGCAATCCCGACACCTCTGGGCGCTGGGTACTTGGGTACTGTGCCGCGGATGTGCGGGGAGATGACAGTGCGCTGTCACTTGAGCCAGCGAAGCCCGAGTCCTCGTGGCAAGCAGGCATGGGGGTGGCTAGCGGCTGGTCTGTTACTGAGCGCTGCAGCGGGCCCGTCACCGCCTTTTTCAAGTCATGCGACAGCATGTGCAGGAGGCGGGCCACATTCCCTTCGGGTGTCCCATTTGCTGTGTCATCCGCCGCAGATGACCTGGTTGTGTTACCCGCTGCCATGTACTCCTGAAGCACCTTCTGCAGCATGGCATCCAGATCTGCACCTCCAGCCCACATGCCACCAAAGAGCGACAGTTGGGGCGTAGTGTCGGCTGTGTTAGCAGCAGTGCCTGCGACCGGTGCGGGCGTGATTCGCTCTGAGCTGTCATCAAGCACAGCGTTGGCGGCCATGCAGCCTGATATGTGGTGCAGCGCGGTCTTGGCGCCCTCAGCACCTGTGCACTGCGTGAGTGGTGCAGAGCTGGAGGGTGAGGACGTGTGGCTTGCTCGCCCATCTGCCTGCTGGGGCGACGGCAGCGCTGGAACATTGGCGGTAGCTGCTGAGGCTGATGCTGTAAGGCCGTGGCCTGCAAGGTCTTTAGAGAGCACCCGGCTCAGCAGCTTCATCTGCGGGCCGATGCAACGAGCATTTCTGGATGTGGCAGTAGATCCGCAAAAGCACAGGCCATGCTGATTAAAGTGTGGAACATAACAACCATTAATAACCGATTGGTGCTTATGAGGATTCAAGACATTGCACGCAAGGGTGAAGCTACGTACCAGCTCCTGTGCTTGGCCCTGTGTGCTGGTTGCAGCCACCTCGTTAGCTTGGCAGGCCTCCAGGACTTTAGATAGCATGGATTCCATGTCAGACGGCCACATCCTGTGCACGCACATAGCATGGCGTTCAGCAAGCAGGAACTAGGAATCCGCCCTCACAGCACTCACATGTCCATTGTGAGCCATGGTGCCAAATGAACAAAAAACAACGCACCCGCCAAACATGGAACCCTCCAGCTGGTTGGAGCTGACAGCTGACGCTGAGGCAGCGCTGGGCACAGCTGGTGCCTCTGTGCAAGCACTGTTGTTTTGCTCCTCCACGTGCTGGTCAGGCTGATGCAGTGGATTCCAGCTCTGAAACCCAGTTGGCTCGGCCAGTGGTGGGCTGCTGCCAGGCAGCACAGGGTAGGCAGCTGCGATACCTTCAGACAGGTCACTGTCCCCCGAGGAGCTGCGCTGCAGGTGATGGGACGGCTCTGCTGATGGAGCATCACTACTTCCCAGGGGGTTGTCAGCCTGGTCACTAGAGCACAGGGTGAGCGTGGCAGATGTCACACTGCCGCGTGTGAATGGGGTACTGCCCCGTGCAAATGCGGTGGTAACAGGGACATGGACAGGGAGACCCTTGGCCATTGCAGCCGCCGCTGCCGCAGCAACGGCCGCAGCCTGCGCTGGTTCGGATCCTGAGTGTTTCAGAAGGTCGCACAGCAGCTCCTCCATGTTCACTGCAGGGCAGGGTGAGGGAACCACATCAAAGATGTGCATGCAGGCATCTGCTTTGCAGGGCTGCAACTCCTGGCTTGCTCCGGGCTGCAACATGGCATGTGCAGGCCTACATAGCCCGCACGTCACTCACCACTCTGTTCCACAGGTAGTGTCGCCTTGTCAGAGGGTGTCAAGGTCATCAAAGCAGCTTCAGGTGCTTCTGCACCCGCCACAGGAGGCCTGGGCCTTGCCGCAGGCCTGGGCTCAGGTGCTGTACATGGAGCTGCTGCGTTTAACACCGGCGTGAGTGAAGTACTGCACGCAAGGCTGGGTGAGCGGCCGCTGGCAGCTTCGCAAGGAGTGTGCAGACTTGATGGATGTGCACTGTGCGCAGCCTGGTGCACTGTCAGGGATTCACGGCTGAAGTTGGAAAGGGTGGATGGTTTCTCTTGAAACCGAGGAGTGCTGCAGCCAAAGCCAACATGCAACGACCCCCGCCGCTGTGATGCAGCACTGCCACTCATCTCGCTGCCGCTGCTCACATCAGACCTGAAAGAATTGCCTGAGGACATCAGTGGGTGGCTTGGCACGTGGGACTTGACCGATCCACGTGCCCCAGATGAACGCAAAGCAGACTTAAGGGATAGCTTGGACGAGGAGGATGTGGGGTGCGGCTCTACATCCTGCGGGGGTGTGCCACTTACCACGGCAATGCGTGGTGAGGCACTGGGCTTTTGCGGTGTTGAACTGTGTGCTGAAGGAATGAGCGTCCTGGAGCGCTGGGTGGGAGTAGCTGGGGATGCGCTGAGTTTTCCCGCTGGACGGGTGAGGATAGGACTACTGGCGTCAGAAGCCCTGATCTCCTCCACCTCAGTCAGCATGGACTCCAGAGTGCTGCGATACCGGTCACAGTCTGCTTGCAACAGCGCGTTGAATGAACTGACATCATGCACTTGCTTCTGGAGAAAGAGGTTCTCAGCCTGCACAGACGCCAGCTCCTTTGTGATCAAGTCAACCTCTGCCTGGGCAGAAACCACCTTGGCATGCGCCACCTGCAATGCCGATGTTAACTCTGCTTGTGCTGATGCAGACGCGTCCATTGCCTTGGCCAGCTGACCTTCGCGCGACTTAATCACAGCTTGTGCAATCGATTGCTGCTGATGCGCGTCCGCCAGCTGCTTGGCCAGCGACACGGCCTCGGCC
>QAXD01000038.1:47506-163351 GCA_004335575.1 Haematococcus sp. NG2 | reverse complement strand
GCCTCCAGCCGCTCAGACGCAGCTGCAGCGGCCTTGTCGGCCGCCGCCTTCTGTGCCGCCAGCTGGGACGCTGTGCTGCTGCTCTCCCTCTGCGCGTCCGCCAGCTGCTTGGCGCGACACGGCTGATGCATCCAATTCAGCCTGAAGTAATTCTAGACGTGCTTTTTTCATCATCTGCACCTTGCTTGCACCCTCCGCTGTTTTCTGCGCCAGCTGTCGTTTTAGGTATTCAACGTGTTGCATCACTGGCACCGCATCAGCTTCACCTGAAAGCACAGGTGGAATAAAGTAATGGTCATGTCCCCTGTCAGGTTGGGAACAACCGCTTTGCATGGACACGGGTACCAACTGCAATTGCAGCCCCTTGTGAACCGTGCAAAGATTCTACCGACTGTTGTATGATCAGACACACCTTTGCTGCTTGGTTGCACCATTTCAGACTTGCCTCTGGCTTGTGTTGTTTTGACTAAAACCTGCAGACCATAGCCGGATTTGTCCATCTGGTTGTGAATCTTGTGATGATGTTTTGAGTTTACACAGCTACAGTATCATGTTTTAAACCAACATCAATGCACTATTGCTCTCCACCCTACAATCATGCTTCTGCATACCTTTGGCCTGTACGATGTGGCCTGGTCAGGGGCCGCTGGCTGCCCACTTGAGCTGGGTTCTTCTGCCTCCAGCCTGTCATGCACCACATGATTATTCAAGCATTATGTGAAGCACAATTGCAGGTCAGAACGCCATATAAATTGTGGTCAGGCAATGGTCAAGATATGGCCAGTGTTTAAATTGGTGAGTGTCGATGCCTGCACATGCACACCTGTTGTTCGCCAGTCCGACTTGAAGACATGTCTTGGGCATGTGCTTGGGCATGGCAGATGTCAAACATGGTGGGGCAGGCCCCATGTCTACGAATGCAAGGTCATGGCCAGCGGCTTCCTCCCGGTCCCCACTTCTCGCTTTTGGAGATCCAAGCGTGCTGCACAGCGCATCCTCAAACTCATGCCCATGGCGTGCCAGTGATGAACCAGAACCAGAATCAACGATGACTCTGATGCTAGGTGGTTGCTGTGTGGACCTCTCCAGATCAGCCAAGTGCGCATGGAAGCTGCTGGGCTGGTCATCACCAGACTTGAGACTGTTGTCCACCTCAGCAGCAGGTGAGGAGAGCAGCATCTGGGCCTTGTGCAAAGCTGGTTGTTTCAGTGGCCAGCCAGCAGGTAGGTGTTTGCGAAGAATACGTGGAGACCATGCCCTTTTGCTGACCATGGCAGCCAGCGTTGCTTGCTCTGCTGCTCTCGCATATACCAAGTGCAGCCATGCCGTCAGGTCTGGAAGGACGCAGATGGCTACAGCAGCAACCAGCGCAAAATGCTGCACGTCCAGCTTTTTTGGCGCCCAATCACCCCAGCCTCCCCCGCCCCGGCACCAGGGGTCTGAGGGGGGTGGGGGAGTCCCAGGGGGCAGGAACGACCCGATGAGGAAGGCGGACACCAGGCCCGCCATGCCAACAGATTGCAAGCTCCGCTCAAGATCCTGCAAGGATTGCACAAGCCATGCGGCATATGGGTGATGGCACTGACCCATAGTGATGGCACTGACCTCGAACATTTGGTGCTGCATACTCAGAGCAAGCAACATACTTGTGCTTGAAAATGTATCAATTGACTGTGCATCTTACTTGACCTTGTGAAACCTGCAAACGCTCACCTTCGCCTTTGGCAACCCTGTGAGCTTGCTGATCAGGCTCTGGGCAAAGAGGGCCCGTCTTGTGAGCACAATTCCTGGCCTGGACCACCATGCCGGGCTTGTTGGTGACGAGGTCGTGTCGCCAGCATGGGGCTGCATTGGCAGCATGCAAGCACATTGGGCAGCATGACGATCGATGTATGGCTGCGGGTGCGCGCGATAACTAACAGTACAAACCTATGAGTTGGCATTTCCAAAGACCCATGCATTTGCGAGCGATGTGACCTTAGTCCATGCAAGCCCAGCAAAGTTCAGAAACGAAACCATGAAGGGCATTACGCCGGGAAGCAGTTTCTCACCTGTGCAGCAGCTCCCGAGCAGGACAGGATGCAGGCGTGTCTCGGAGTTGGCCGGAGCCCCGATTGAGGGGTTTGCCCTCTGCTTGCTCCATTTTTGGTGACAGGTGAGCAACAACGCAGAGGCGAGAGCAGTGCAGGCTGCATTCCCAAGAACTCAAGTGCTGTTGCACCCTTAGGTCAGGGTCCGGTTCCCGCAATGACGGTGATCCGTGCCGCCCATGCTGTCGAAGATATCCAGCGTGTGTTGCGTGTTATCCTCAGGGCTGTGTCTTGTATCGACTCAAGAGACACCCTCTACTGGCCTTTTCGCTTCTTGGTTCAACCAAATGAATGTTACGAAAGGCAAGAACGCGTATCTTACTGACCCGGCAGGTGCCTGGAAAAGAGTTTGAGTCACTGAGGAGGCACTACACTGCTGCGACCCAGATGTGACCAGAGACCTGATGACAACAGTTACACTGGCGATGTGAAAGCTGGTCATTTACGCCCATTCAATACTGCATCACTTTTTCTTGCTGACGTTGCTGCAACAGGCGGCGCTTTGGAGGCCTCCTCTGCAGCTGCTGCTTCCTTCGCAGCTTGCGCCGCCTCTTTCACTGCCTGTAGTGCATCAGCACGTGCACGCATGAGGTCAGCATGGCCCTGCAGGGCCCCACGGCGCCAGTCGCTGAACTGTGAGGTTTTGCGCGGTGCAAGGCTCTTGCGCAGCTCCTGTGATGCCGCCAAGCCCTCCCCAATCGCTGTGGCAACGCTTGCTGCTGCCTGTGTCGCAGCTTGTGTAGCCACAATGCGCTCCGTCACTTCCTCAGGACCCAGCTGTGTGGGCTCTCCCTGGGATGTAACATATTGCAGGTGAGCCTCGGGTGTCAGCTCAATGACGCTGCCGTCCTTGGCTGTCCTGGTCAGCGCTGGCCTCACTGCCGGCGGCCCCACAGCAGCCGGGGTTGGGCTAGGGGCAGCTGGAGCTGGCGAGGGTGCACTTGAGCTGCTTGCGGCCATATCTGCCAGCACCCGCTCCAGGAGCTGCGCTGCAGCCACTGCACGTGCCCCACCAGCTGCAGGTGCCTGGCCCTTGGCTGGGGGTGGTGGCTTAGGAGCGGCCTTACCTGCCGGTGCAGCACCGCCGGCAGGGACAAGCACGCCTGCCTCACCCCAGGTGTCCAGCAGTTTGTTGAAGTAGCGCCTTTGGCTGTCATCCGCAGTGATGGGGCACACCTTATCATCCACAGAGGGCAGGAATATGAGCTTCCATTTGAGCCCTGGCTGGCTGGGCGCTGCACTCGCTGCGGCAGTCGCGCGCTGCTGTGGCCGGTGGATCTCGCCTGTGATGGGGTCCGGCTGCCAGCCCTCCGGACAGCCAGCAGCATCCAACTCCAGGTGCACCAGGTACTTGCCTGGGCCCAGGCTGAGGTTGGACAGCAGCGCACTGCCGTCCCCGGTATGGGACGCAAGCAGCGGGTACTCCGTCCCCCACACCACCTCGGCGCCTGTGGGGGCCTGGTGGACTGAAAGCCTGATGGGCAGGGCCGGCGTCGTCTGCGCAACGACCGCCGTCTGCAGTGGCTGGATGGGTGTGAGCACCTGGCGCGCAAGGATACAGCGCGAGTTGGGCTTGTACTCGCCCTCAACTACCTGGCTGCGTGCCACAGGCGTCTCCGCGGCAGTCGCCAGTGGGCTGGAGCTGATCAGCTGCAGGAACCAAGTGCCTGCACCGCTGGTATCATCTGGAGCGCGTGCCTTGGCAGTGTCAGGAGTACTGACAATCGCCAGCAGCGTGTAGCCGCGTGCTGTGGGCTGCAGCTCCATGGGATAGATGCGTGCAGATGGTGCTACCATCTCCACGCCCTCCTCGTTGTCGATCAGGCTCAAGCGCGTGGTTGCGCGCACTTCCTCGGAAGAAATTGCCAGTGTGGCCGCGAACGTGGTGGGCTGGGACGCGCGCAGGTTATACCGCAGCAGCGCGATGCATGTTCCGGGTGCAGGCGGTCCTGGGTACTCGCCTTCAAAGTTGGTCACTGTGGCACCAGAGTCCTCGTCCATGGGCAGCACTTGGGACAGCTCACGGGCTACACACTCATAGTCCTCGCATGGGGGTGCCACGTAGAAGCTGAGCATGTGCAGGTATTCAGACGCGGCAGTGATGCGCATGAGGTGCTTGCCGCGCGGCAGCTCCAGCGTGGCGCCTGACGCCATGATGCTGCGCAGCCGCTTGCGAGTGGGGCCAGGCACAGGCGACCGCCAATCATAGTCCTCCAGCAGCAGCTGGCAGGGCACAGGCGCGCGTGGCTTGTGCCACAGGGCACCAGCCACATGCTTGACCTCATGCAGCAGGTGCAGCGGCCCGCGCTCCATGTTGGGGATCACATGGTCGGGCACCTCTGGGGGTGGGATCGACGCGGCTGCCAATGCAGCGGCGGCAGCTGCGGCTGCGGCCTGTGCAGCTGCTGCTGCCTCTGCCGCCGCCTTAGCCGCAGCAGGACCGCCTGCTGCCGGGGGTGCGAGCGACGGCAACGTTGCTTTGGCAGCAGCAGCCTGAGCTGCAGCCTTGGATACCTGGAAAGCAGCTGCTGCAGTTGCCACATCTGTCATCTCCTTCTTCGCAAGTGTAAGCTGGTGCTGCAGCTCCTGCTCCTCCAGCTTGCCCACCTCGCGCATGCGCATATCCAGCATTGCTATGTCGGCCGTGAGGTACACGCACTCGACTGCAATGGCGTTGCTGGCACGTGCCGGTGGTTCTGCTGGTGCAGGGGGAGGTGGAACTGGCGAGGCACTGGGGCGGCCAGTGCCTGTTGGCGGTGTGATAGGTGGTGTGGGTGCAGGTGGCGCAGGTGGTGGCCCAGCAACTGCACGCATTGCCACAGCCAGCTCCAGAGGCACCTCCACTACTGGGATCCTTCCCGAGTCCCATGCAGCCTGCAGCGTCTCCAGGGCCAGTGCATACTGGTGCCCGTCATGTGAGGCCACAATGTTGGATGCCAGCAGGCCAGCAGCGCGCATGCCCTCCAGCGCCTCAGGCGTGGTGAACGTGAACGGCCACTGCTGCGTCTCGCCCTTGAGCATGGGGCGCGTGGTGATTGGAGTAACGCGCACCAGGCGTGTGGGGGCGTCTGCAAGCAGCAGGTTGATGGCGGTGGTCTTGCCCACCCCGCTGGGCCCACACACAGCCAAGACTTTGCGTGGCACAGGTGGCCGGTCCTCCAGGGCTGACTGGGGCCCTAGTGCCAATGTGACTAGGATCTTGGACGGCTCCGGGGAGTTGACGTACAGCAGCGCGGTGCGGGGCACCGTCGTCACATCCAGCCGCCGCAGCACCTGGACGGTGGGGAACTGTGCAGGGTCCCGTGACAGCAGCAGGCAGTGCGCGTTGTGCGCGACCTCGCGTGCGTCTACCCAGAACATCTTGCCGTCATCCTGCGCCAGGCGCAGCAGGGGCCGGCGCCTGTACCGCAGTGTGTCCACCACCTCGTACTGCAGTTCCTTCAGCATCCAGCTGTCCACCACCTCAATGTCAGTCACGCGCGACTCCAGCGCCAGGAACTGTGCCGCAACCTCCACTGCCTCACTCGGCAGCGCGCCCGTGTCTGCAGGCTCAGTTGTGTGCAGGAGCCACATGCAAGGTCAGAGCTCCAAGCATGGCATGCTACAGCCAGCTGCTGCCACCAGGACATGATGCAACCCACACGTGCAAGGCGCTTGAGACTCAACCCCATATTTGGACACACCAGTCACCACCCATTCGCGCCCACACCTGCAGGCACCCGCAGCGATAAAGTTTCATAGGCCGCGCGTAGCGCCTCCTCGTGCTGGTCCCACAGATCCAGGCGAGCCAACACGTTTTCCTCGCTGTCGTCGTGCCGTGGGTGCAGCCGTGCAAGCACCTCTGTGTCTGGCTTGCCGTCTTTGGTCACAGGCGTGATAGGCGCACTCAGTGCATCGCCCTCGGCCATGTGGTACGTCTTTCCCGTGTCCATGTCCACACGGCGGTACTTGGTCCTGTCCAACAGCACAGCGTGCTCCGCCGTCAGGAAGATGACCTTGTCAGGCACCAGCCCAAGGTCTGCCAGGGCCTGTGCCTGCTCAGCTGTGTGGGGGAAACCGTCCAGGATCCAGCCTGACGCCACACAGTCGGGCTCAGCCAGGCGGCGCTGCAGCATGTCGAGGAAATACCTGTGAGGCAGAAGGGTGAGAAATCACTGACGCTTGTTGGACGCGTGTCTGACCCAGCGACACAGCTCGAGCAAGATGCCATGCCGCACTACGTGCTAAGACACTCACGGGGCAGCCATTGAATCCAGGGCGTTCCATCATGCACACAGCAGCAATCATGCACACAGCAGCATGACAGGATCATGCAGTGCATGCAGTGCATCGCCGGGCTGATGGGCCTGCAGCCGCTCACTTGTCAGGCACCGTCTTGCTGGCATCCATGAACTCCTTAGCCTCCAGGCCCAGCGGCGTCTTCTTGGCCACCTCCTCAAACAAGAGGTCACCCACATTCACGTGGGGCAGCGCAAACCGCCGTGCCAGGCTCTCGCACACCACCGTCTTGCCAGCAGCAGCAGGACCCAGCACCATAACACGCAGAGGGTGCTTGCCGTAGGAGCGGACTGCAGGGTCCCACAGGCCACGGCCGTAGCCGTACACAAAGTGAGCCACAACCACGGTAGGGTAGTGCTGATGCACCGCCTCTGATAGCCGACCAAATGAGGCAGCCTCGTCAGCACTGTTGTCCACCCACGCGTCAAACAGCCTCTCCTCGCGGCTGGCCTGCACCTCGGCCTTGGCGGTGGCAAAGAACAACGCAGCCGCCTCATCCGGCTCATACCCCAGAGGCGGGTTGCTGGCCACCTCAGCATGTACGCGCCGCACCAGGTCGTCCATGCTGTTGACACCAAGGTAGATGTATGTCTGCAGGTGCAAAAATGCATGCAGACATGATGTTGAAACCCTCAAGGTGATGGTCTCAGTCACCAAAAGGGTACACCGACTAATCTGGGACTCCTGGCCATAAGCAGGTTGCATCGCAGTCTGGTGCGTGTAGCAGCAGCATGCGACACACCATGCCACACCATGTCACACCGTGCAGCACCGTGCAGCACACGTACCGCATCAAAGCCCTCCGCACGCAGGCGCTTGGCGTCCTCCACCCGGTCCAGCTCGATCACACACACCTTGCCTGCTGCCTGCACACGCTTGACTGCTGCGCGCTCAATGCCGTATGTGTGGCCCAGCACTGTGTGGTGCACCAGGAACGCGCCGTCTTCAACCAGCTTAGCAGCCGCCTCCTGGCTTATGACAACCATCTCACTCCGGTCGTCCACCTGGCGGCAAAGTATACACAAGGGTGTGTGGGTGTGGGTGTGGGTGTGGGGGGGTGGAGAGGGAAGGGGGCTTCAGATTCATGGTGGCAGCTGGGCAGGACACAAAATCGAGAACTGCAGAGAACTTTGTTGCGTCAAGCAGATGCCAGCAGGCAAAGGTCGCTGTCTCATGCGCACCTCTGGGTGTGTTGTCTCCTTTGTGGTCGTGAGCCGTGGCGCAGCAAACTTGCCAGGCAGTGCGTCAAACATGCGGCGCAGCAGAACGCGCTTGCCTGTGCCAAATGGGCCGGCCACCACCAGCGGCTTGTGCGGCGGGGGCACAACCTCGGGCACATGCGCGCTCAGCGCGTCACGTGCGGCCGAAAGCAGCTCCATGCCTGCCCCCTCCCCCAGCACCAGCTGGTACTGCCCGCTCTCTTTGGCCTCAGTGACTGCCGCCTCCAGCACTGCTGCATCCGGTGCAGGAGGTGCACCAGGGGGTGCAGGCTCCGCTGCTGCAGCTGCTGATGCCACAAACGCAAACAGGCCACCCGATGTGTGCTGGTTGGATTTCAGTGCGGGCAGCGCACCAGCCACTGCAGCCTCTGGTAGCTCAATCACAGCTACCTTGTTGGACTTGAGCACTGCCTGCAGCGCCTCCACAGTAATGGCTATGTTGCCCGCGTCCTTGCCACCGCCGTCCCCTGGACGCGTCAGCACCAGCAGCCCATCTGCGCCCATCTTACCAAGCTCCTTGGCACTCACAAAACCAAGGCTGTCGGTTGGCGCTTCACCCTTGCCAGGCTTTCGATCCGTCAGCATGGCTGGAACAGCAAACATATCCGGGAAAGATGCGCAAAGCCCTGCTGCCAGCGACTCACGCCCGCAGCGTGTGGGGCCTGTGAGAACCAGGACTGCCTGAGGCTTTTGTGCTGCACCTGCATCCGAAGCCGCCTCCAGGAGCAGGCGCTCAGCTTCCGGCATGATGATGTCTGGGCGCACCTTGCTGATAACTTCTTTCAACTCAGCATAGGTGGCATCCAGGTCATCGTTGATCAGGGTTGTGTCAAACATCTTGCCTTTTCCGGCAGTTTCAATCTGTACACATCAGGCAAAGTTGGGTACCATACCATTCACTGTACAGGTGAAGCAGCCAACGATGGTCTGCAGAGCAGGGTCTGTGCCTGTTTGGGCTCTGTGCCCGTCACATACCTGCTTGGCAGCCAACTTCATGCGAGCAATGATTTCCTCATCGCTCTCGGTGAGGCACTGGACCAGCCGCTCCCTGAATGCATCCTCGCTGGGAGGCTGCAGAAAGACGGACAGCAGGTCCACACCCTTGGCCTTGAACTGCGCCACACCCTCCGCTTCGGCCTCAATCAAGGGCAGCCGCCCACTCTTGATAACCTGAAGGGGTACATGAGGATTCGGGTGCAAAGGTGCAAGGCGTGGTCAGCCAATGGAAGTTGGAATGCAGTTGTGGGCAATCATGCGAGTGTCAACAACCGAGCCACACCACACATGGCTGACAGCGCAGGTGATACTGCATGTTCTGAGCTGCAGCACGCCCACATTTTGCGCCAGGGAAAGCTGCTGTGAGCCCACACACCTCCTTGATTGCCTCCATTGTGTAGCCCGTGCGGTGCGTGATCAGGGTGTGCTGGAACAGGTCAGAGTGGTGCTCCAGCAGTTGCCCGCGTGCCACCATGTCCTCAAACGCCTGTACCGACACTGTCTGTGGCTCCGGCCGCTCCACAGGCGGCTCCTGTTCCTCCTCTTCAACAGTGGCCTCTTCCTCGGCCTCATCTGTCTCCTTGGTGCCGCTCGCAGCGCCACGCAGCTTAGACGGGCTCGTGCCCCGCAGGGGGGACAAAGGCGTGGGCGGCGGCAGCTGCAGCCCACTGGGCGCCTGCTTCTCCGCGCGCGCAGCAGCCTGCTTCTTGTGCCCATCCAGCTCCTCACTCGACAGCTTAAAGCGTGCGTCCTCGTCGGACGGCCGCGTCGTGGTGGGGCGCGGGAAGGCAAAGACGTCCGGGAACTCGCGCACCAGCAGCTCCATCAGCCGCTTCCGCTCGCCCGTTGTGGGGCCGCTAATGAGGACGGGCTTCAGGAACGGCTTCTCCACCAGATTGGGCGGGATGAGGTCCGAGTAGTCGAGTACGTAAGCAGGTAGGCCGCGCAGCCTGCACCAGCATTTGGCCCGCGTACAGGTGTACAACACAACGCCAACAGCATGGTACTGCTGCCTTGGTCCATAGACAAAAGCCTGGACGAGGTTAGGAGCGCAGCCATGCCTATGCATGCACACAGGTGCCGCACGCCCCCAATCAGGCCGCACATCTGGCGTTTTTCAGTATGAACCAGCCTGCCCGTGCAGATAATGCAAAACACCCCACGCCTGTCACCTGTTGCGAATGATGGGTGACAGCGTGGAGATGGCCTCCTTGACTGCATAGTACACCGTGTCAAACTCAGTGTTGGGCACTACATGCTCGAACATGCCCGGCTTGGCTGCCTGCGCCATCTGCTCCGCTGCCCAGTTCAGCCGTTTTGTGATTGTGGTGTCGGCCTCGCGCAGGCGGCCGCGGGCGCGCCGCTCCAGCTCCTCCAGGGAGGGGGGACGCAGGTAGATGTAGAGGCCATCGATGCGCTTGTTGGCCTGCAACTGCGCCACACCCTGCTCGTCAAGCCCCATCACGCACAGCTTGCCTGTCGCAGCCACCTCGCGCACGGTGGAGATGGAGGTGCCGTACAGGTAGGCCTCAGGGTCCGGCTTGTGGCCTTTGTGGCGTGGTCGTGCCTTTGTCACTGGCGCCCACTCCAGCATGTTGCCTGCTGCCACTTGTGCCTGCATGCCTGCCTTGTCCGTGAAGAAGTAGTCCACCCCATGGACTTCGTGCTCCTTGGGCCGGCGCGTGGTGTGTGACACCGTGAGGCCAAACTTGTCCGGGAATTCCTCGACCAGCTTGCGCATGAGCTTGGAGCGGCCCACAGCCGAGGGGCCGGTGATGACGATGATGCGGGGAGGCGGCTTTTCAGGCACTGTACGCTTCTTTAGGCACACAGTTGCCACGGTGTGGCGCTCCACCTGGGCCACATTACCGCGCACAGAGTCCTCGAGCCGGTCAAACAGGAAGCCCCCTGTGCATGGTCATGCATGTTTCACAGCAGATGATTGGGGTCTCCGCATCCCTTGGCAAAAGTGGGATGCCGTGCACCAGCCACGCCATAACCCGGTGCCACCCAAAATGCACCCAGCCCTGGCCCCGTCGCTCACTCCTTCCCTCCCAGCTGCTCCCACAGCACACCTTCTAGTCGTGGCCCTGCCAGTGGGTCCAGCAGATCCTCCTGTGGCCAGCCCGTGAGCGCGCAGAACGCGGCCACCTGGTGCGGCAGCTCCAAGTCCGTGATGCGCATGGCGGACATGAGCTTGAGGATGGCTTTGGACAGCAGGAGGGGCCACAGCTGCAGCGGCCGTGTGCCCACCAGCAGCGGCCGGCCAAACAGGTCCACGGGAATGCGGTCATCAATTGTGACAGTGCGCCACTGGTCCTGTGGAAGCATGCCCACAAAGCACAGCATGGTCAACGTCTGTGCATGGGTCACGCTCACCTCACGCTTCATGAACACGTAACATTCCCCTGAAGCAGCCACAGGCAGGGTTGAACATGCATCCTGACTTGGTTAATTTCCAGATTCCTTACACACCATGATGAACAACTTGATGCGATACTTGCCACTTGGTGGCTTGACATGGGTTCCATCCTTGGGGTCCTTGGGGTAAATGAGCTCCCAGAGGTACTCTCCTGCAGTAGCAAGTGCAGATCACTCACAGTGTGAATACAGCGCGCCAAAGTTGCGACATCTGCTCAGCTGTTACCAAGCAAGGTTTTACCTGGCTTGAGGACTTTGCTGGTGCTCATGACCGCTGTGAACACGGCCTGCAGCCACTCAAAGGATTTGTGGCCGGCCCACAGGCGCCCCTCAAATTCACGACTGACTGGTGGTGGTGTGCCCTTGGCACCTGCGGACAAAGAATTACAAGAACTGCCATAAGTTCGGCAAACTGGTCTCCACTCGCTTCTGAGAGCCCATCCTGCTTGCATTCCGGGGCAGCAGGATGCTACCATGCGAAGCGGTACGCCGCCCACCTTTTGCATCCTTCGCATCAGCGGGGGGCACTGGTGGCTTTGTGATAACAACTGGCAGGTTGGGCATGTTCTGCACCAACTCTTCAGGCCGCTTCCATGCATCAAGGTATTGCTGAGCCTCAGGGGGAAGCGACGTGCCAGCAAAGTCTTCATATTTGTCTGTGCATCCAAATAATTTAACGGTTAGCCGGGATGCAATAGCAACACGCTTGGCAATGGTGACTGTTGTGAGTCCGCGACTTTTGCGCGCCATTAGGAGTTGTTGCTGATGATAATAAGCAGCGCAATACTGTGACACTGCACCCTTATATGGGCAGGTGCACAGATTGCAAACGGGGTCATTACCTGGCCCCTCCTTGTCAGCAGTGGGAGCATCCGACCAAGGAGGAAAAATGTCATCCAGCAGCGAGGTCTTCGCCTGGGGCGCCCCAGGGGCACCTTTGCCGGTCTTTGGTGGCATTAATAGTTGTATGTATCTAAACCATTATTTCCTTGTATCTATGCAAGAGAGCGCAGGGCCAGCAGGACATCTCGACAAGGATGTGGAAATTTGGACAGTGCCCGGATTTCAGGTTCTCCAGTACACAGCTTTCGTTTTGCGCTGTGCACTAACTACAGTACATGTTCTAAACCCCAAGCTGAACCCTCAGTTTTGGTCGCCAATGCACCGGCGCCCGTTAGCTGCACTCTGATTGCGATGCTGTTTCTAAGGAGCCCTGGGCCGCTGCGCCCAGGCAACAGTTGCAGGCAGGGCTGCCCTCGAGCACCGCAAGTTGCCCAGATCAATAATTGCTCGGCGTTACAAACATCTAGGCAGAATTTTGCCACCGGGCGCTCAATTCGAGACATAGCACAGCGCATTGGTGTTCTGACTCCAGCTAAGCGAACGAACGACACAGGGCCAGCGGATGCATTTGAGTTCGATGCTGAAAATGAAAGCGAGGACGACATCAATTTGTTTGATGATGCGGACCTGGACGGAGAGGCAGCGTTTCAGGATGCCGACGTGAAGGACATCTTGAGGGAGTACAATGCGCCAGAGGATGACGCAGAGCTGGAATCGATGCTAGGCAAGCCGCAGGGTTTTTGGTGACGGCCGTGACAGCTTAGCCTTCAGGCGCCGAGATTGCAACAATCGCATAACTCTGCATTTGCAGCTGTGCACTGCCGACGGCTTACTTGGTCTGCAGCCACAAGTGATTCACAGCATGGTGTTGCATGAACATGCCACTCGCCGCACCCACAGGGCAAGATGAGCTGACAGGCTTGCTAGACAACGAAGACGGGGGGTTGGAAGAGCCGGGGCCAGCTGCGCGCCAAGCCAGTGGGGAACCGTCAACGTCAGCTGCAGACCCGCTGAGTGCTTTGGAAGCCAAGTACCCAGAAGTGCCCGTGCGGGCCTATTTCATTGCGGACCTGTTTGGGAAAGCAGCATACTATGATGCTGCACACACACTGGACAAAGGTGCGGTGTAAATGTGCAATGTTTTTTGCTTGTATTTCAAAAGCGCCTCACCAGCTGCGCCCACCCACACTTCTGCAGATTTTCCCGAGGTGCCTGTGTATGGGCTGCAGTCAGATGTAAACAAGGTCATTCAAGGCGACCTGTACTGCTGCACGCCGGATTACATCGAGCAGATACCCGACCTGGTGAAGCAGGCAGTAGAGGCAGGTGCCAGTTCGTTGCTGCTGCCCAAGGTGGCAGAGGGGATGGAGGACGTCAAGATAGCCATTCCTGACACGGTGCCGGTGCTGCATGTCCCAAACGTCGAGGAGGTAGCACAGCGGTTGGCGGTCGCATTCTATGATGCACCATCACGAGACCTGCTAGTGGTGGGTGTTAGCGGCAGCCATGGGAAGACGACGGCGTCGTGGCTCATCCGCGGTGTTCTTGAAGAAATGGAGCAGGTGTGGCTACACCCATGGGCACGCATATCTCTGCTTACTTGCCACTTTGTGCCAATGTCAACGGGCTCAACGGCATGTGTTCTGTGTCATAAAACGGCGAACTGTGTCGCTCTGTATGGCAGGTCACAGGCATGGTGGGCACTGTGGAGTATGCCATTGCAGAGGACCGGCTAGATGGCGATGGTGAGCTGTGGGTTTCAGAAGAGTTTGATCCGGCAGAAGGGCGTGAGAGCAGTGCACCTTTCCATGTCACGCCATACACAGGTACGGGCGGTGTGGCAAGTTGTGCCAGTGGTGGCAGGCTCATGCACCGGAAATTGTTTAGCCCTGTTTGTGCCTCTGCCTAACACAGACAAGCAGTTGAGGCCTTGTTGGTCATGCACCTGCAGGGCGGTACACCACCCCAGGCACCACGCCGTCCGGGCTACACATGCAGAAGCTCCTGGCAGGCATGCGTGACCGCGGCGCACAGTGTGCAGTGGTTGAGTATGCAGCTCCTGAGGTGTTCCAGGGCAGCTGTGACTGGGTTGAGGTTTCGGTGGCAGTGCACACGATTATGGACTTTCCTGAGCGGGAAACGGGATCGCATGGGGTGACGTTCAGCCGCAAGCAGCTGCTTGAGGCGGCACTGGAGCCCTTTTCTCGCCTCACAGATGCCACTCGGCAGGCAGCAGTGGTTAATCTTGATGACCCCAATGCGCACCTGGTGCTGGATGCTGCATCCGCCGTGCGGTGTGTGACGTATGCTGTGGACAACAAGGGCGCGGATGTGAAAATGGAACAGTACACGTGCAACATCTGGGAGAGTGAGGTGCGCATGGTGCCCATGCATGAAACCAGCTGCTTTCCACCTGTGAGGCGGTTGGGATGCTGATAGAACAGTACCTGAAGGCAACAGTGGGAGTCATGCATGCAGCTCCTCACCACTTGGCCTGCAAACCTACCAGCTGCCAACGGGTGCCCGTGCCCTGTGCTCTGTGCCCTGTGCCCGATGCGCAGATGATCATTAAAACACCGGTTGGTCGGCTGGAGATCATCACACCACTGTTGGGCAAGCACAACGCTTACAACATTCTTGCCGCGGTTGCAACAGGCATTGCACTCAAGGTAGCGAGGCAACAAGGCTGCACGTTCCTTGGTCCCCACCATTCCTTGCTTCCTTATGAATGAAGTTATGAATCCTATGCCAGTTGTGTTGATGGCATTTGCCCTCACGGTGCTGCCAAACACTTCTGCAGGTACCGCTGCAGCAGATTGTGGCGGGTGTTGAGGCAGTGGAGGTCATCCCCGGGCGGTCTGAGATTATTGACGAGGGCCAGGAATTCAGCGTGGTTGTGGACGCAGCTGACACACCTCAGGTATGCGCAGCTGACTAGGCATTCGTTGCAGTAGGGCACAGTTATTCAGCTGTAGGATGGTTTCGTGAGAACAGCTACTGCAGCGGCACTGCTAGTGTTGACCTGGGGCCTGTACATCGGTGTATGGCTTGCTGAAATTGTGGCTGCATCGCGTGTGATAGGCGCTGGACAATATGCTGACAGCCTTGGAAGGTGCGCGCAACATCATCACGGTGTTCGGCTGCCGCGGGAATGAGGATCGCTCTATCCGGCCCCACATGGGCAACACAGCACATGCTAAGTCCAGCATTGTCATCATTACCAATGACTCCCCACGCACCGAGCCACCAGAGGCTGTTGTACAGGTGCGTGAGAAAGTTTATTTTTTGCGATCAAGGCCTTGTTGCAGCAGGTGCACTACAATCTGCAAATTGCTTCAGGGCAGCAGTGCCTGTGTCCACCCTCACCCAACTCCTAGTCTGCATGATTGTGAACTCCTGTGCTGATGCTCATTGGCTGCACCACAGGACATCGTGGCCGGCCTGCCTGATAACGTTGTCAACCGCTTTTCTGGTTATGTGTACTTCCCCTTCCAAGACCCGCATCATGTGCCTCTGTGGTTTGAGCCATACCTGCAAAAAGCACAACGCATCACAAAGCGGTGCGTTGCCATGTGGTCCTTGCTGCTTCTCCTTTCCTTCTCATGAATGCTGCTATGGTTAAAAAGCGCAGGGCTCAACGCATGCTTGATTCATACAACGTGCAGCTGTAACAGAATTGCTCGTGTATCCCACATGCACCGCTGCAGATACGTGATGGAGGACCGTTTTTCTGCCATTCGTGCTGCCATCGGTACTGCGGGCCCCGGGGACGTGGTGCTAATTGCGGGCCGCGGCCACAGCGACTGCATGGAGTATGGGGACGAGGGGGTGAGTGGTGTTGGGGCAACTTCTCAGGGTTTCATGCATGTTGGTCTGCCTCCTCATCCGCTTGTGCATGCAGTAACTGACACAACACACTGTGTGGGACCTGCACAGTCACCAAGTCAGCATGCTGTGCCAGCACGGGCCAGGCTGATTGTTCCTGTTGACCACACTCCTGCAGGACACAATTGTTAAGGGCTGGTTTGATGACCGTGCAGAAGCACGCTCAGCTCTTTCTAAGCTGAGCTACCTCAACCAGCTCACCAACCTGGACCGCAGTGCACTGCCATGGGGCAAGGCTCTGGATGAGATGGTGCGTGGGACTAGCTACGGTGTCAAGCTACACACCACACTTTCAAAATGTGCCAGTGTAAGCGGTGTCGTGCGGCTCGTGCCCTCATCTTGCAATGCAATGATGCTGCATGCAGGAGACACTGATTGACCCAACACTGAAGGTGGATCAACGAGCAAGCGCAAGTTGAATGAAGAATGCGAGGGCTACACATTCCAGGACTCAGCATTGCATAGGTGCAGCTGATGATGCGCAGAGGATGGGCAAATGTAAGAACATGGCATGACTTGCAAACTTGGGCAGTTGTCACAGGTTCCCTCACACCTGTACTTGAACATTGCGCAGAGCTGCGCAAATCAGTGGGTAACCAACACGACCAAAGCTGCTGTGCCGCAATCTCGGGAGGCTAGGGGGTAACATTCTGAAAACATGGCTGCAGCACCAGAGGGGGCCGCCGCGCTCGTGCAGGTCTTGAATAAAGTTATGAAGTATGCTGTGGGCTTGGGCGTTGGTGCATCCATCCTGCAAACCACGCTATACAATGGTGAGTAGCTCTCGGCCACCCTACCAACCCCACAAGCATTGAGTTTTTCCTGCTTTGGCTGATTAGCCTATGATCTTCTTGCGCCCACAACACCGATCACCTACCCCTCGCCAAACAGTCGATGGTGGAGAGCGCGCTGTAATTTTTGATCGCTTTCGTGGTGTGCTGCCCGAGACCGCTGGCGAGGGCACGCACATCAGGATTCCGTGGGTACAGACCCCCAACGTCATGGATATCCGCACCCGTGCAAAGACAATCAGCTCTGTGACGGGCACCAAAGGTAGGTGACGCTGCGGTAATCTTCCTGCAAGGGTTCCAGATGGGTCGCTCATGGGTTGTCGCCATGTTTCCAACCTTGCAACACCGTCGCAGACCTACAGATGGTCAACATGTCAGTACGGACGCTGTCCAAGCCAGATGAGAACCGGTTAACCTGGATCTTCCAGGTGATCTTGCTTGCCATGTGCATAGGGTGCTGCATGTGCACACAACTACACGGCAGCATGTCATTCTCAGCACTCTATGCACAGTGTGCAGATTGCAACAGATGACCAAGCCATTTGCAGGCCGTGGCTTCAACGTTTTGAGATTTGCAGAGGACCCGACAAGAGCCGGTTTTCTCGTCCGATGCCTGCTGCTCTGCTTTTCACTTCTGCAGAACCTGGGTATGGACTGGGAGGACCGTGTGCTGCCATCTATTGGCAATGAGGTGGTGAAGTCAGTGGTTGCGCAGTACAACGCTGAGCAGCTGCTGACGCAGCGTGAGAAGGTGTCGCGTGCGGTGAGTGTGACATGCAGCAGCAAATCCTGCAGCTGGGGATCCCGCTGTGGGCTCCTGCCAATGGTCTGCATGTGATTGGCAACCCTGTGAGCAACCCTGCTGCTGGCAACCCTGTGGCTCTCATCACACTTGGCGTTTGGTATGCCATGATAGTCTCCTGCACGCTGAGCTGTGCTGTGATCCTGGTATGGTTTGCTGCTGCTCCCGTGTGCAGGTTCGTGAGAGCTTGCACCAGCGTGCATCTGACTTCGGTATCGTGCTGGAGGATGTGGCCATCACACACTTGTCATTTGGCGCCGAGGTGAGGGACGTGAAAGTGCAGAGAGTGATGTTACTTGTTGCTGTGGGGTGGATGCGTAAGCACGCCAGTACTCATCATGGTCTTTACAATGCCTGCCACTGGAATAGCACTGCTACCAAGTTCGCATATTGTGCGCGGCTGTCACAGCGGCGCTCACCCAGGTCCATGACACCACGTGCCTGACCGCGTACGTTGTGGCCGCCCGCCTTGCCCCTCCCTCTACACCGCGCTGCAGTTCACCAAAGCCGTTGAGATGAAGCAGGTGGCGGAGCAGGAAGCTGAGCGCGCCAAGTTCGTGGTGATGAAGGCAGAGCAGGAGCGCAATGCAGCCATCATCCGCGCGGAGGGCGAGTCCGAGGCGGCCAAGCTGATCAGCCATGCAACCAAGCAGTACGGTGCAGGCCTCATTGAGCTGCGCCGTATTGAGGCCGCGCGAGACATTGCGGACACACTGGCCAAGAGCCGTTCTGTCGTGTACCTGCCAGGCGGGAATAACATGCTGCTGGGTGTGAACACCTCATCAGCATGAGCCCGCCATGATGCAACCCTGGCACTAGCTGCGCGTGGGTTCAATACAAGGGTTGCATGACAGCAGCTGTTGGCTAGCCTGTTGCGTGGCCTTGCCACTACAGGCAGTTCTTTATGTTTTGTTTGTGGTGGGATGGCAGGTGTGCTGAGCAGAGTGTGGTGAGGATCAGCAGGTGTGAATGGGGTGCGGGATGTCAGCTCGCTGCGGGACTGTATGCACTGTGAATAGTTGGGTTTTTCTGGGCTCCAATCAACTGACATGTTGCAAAGTCTGTTTAGGTGTTGCAAACACGCTGGCATCCAAGACGTGTAGTCGCTGGATGAAATGTGCCATGATGCATCTTGCTGCTACACCTGAGCATCGCTGAAATGCACATGTACCACTCAGCCAATTTCATACCAAGCACGAATCTGCAGCTAGCACAAGCTGCCCTTCAAAGTCAGGGCTCATTCCCTCCGTGCACATATTTGGGTGTGCCCATCTAGGCATGTCTTGAACCAGCACCTCCTTCGCACCCAACAGCAAACAATCGCCCGGGCCTCTCTGCCCTGTTGCATAACGTGTTTGCACTTTGCTTTCCGGCTGGTAAACGCCAGTGCCATCGCTCACGTCTTTCTTCCATGGATGATGAGCCGCGCTGCTTTTATGCGTGCATAGTGCACGCAGTGCCTGATAGCATGGGCTAGTACATGAGAAGATGTGTGAACATAGGCGACATAGCGCTCAGGCATCATCTAGCATGGTGGCCTTGAAAGGAGAGGTTACTAGAAGACCTGTTGAGCTCTGCTGTCAGGGGGCGCCCCTCACGGACAGGCAAAGATGCAAGCAGTCCAAGCAGCCAAGCACCCATGCAAGCACCCAACTTCGTGAGCTGCAGGAGGCTCGGAAGCTGTGCAAAGCTTATAGCACCACCACACGGTCCAGTTCGCTCTTCTTCAGCTTTTCGGAGGCAGCAATGCCCAGTGTCGAGCAGCCAATCTGATAATGCGGCCCAGGTGTGGGGTGCAGCTTGCTTGGCTTGGGCTTCACGCCAAACGTGTAGCCCTGCACAGCAGTGACAGTTGGTGCACGATTGGTGCTCGAGACAGTGGGCTGCACAGCAACGTCACCGCAGTACATGCCTATTGAAACAAGCTCTTCAAGCAGGTCTGTGTACTGTCAGCATGCAACAGCCCATCGCTCACCTTGGGCACCACAGAAAACGCATTCTTGTATATGTCCTGGAAGTCTTTGTCAGCATAGTCATGCGGGGCAGGTGTCCCATGCATCTCATTGGCAAACCGGGGCTCGTGCCGGAATTTGAGACTGACCCCCGGGTTCTCTTTGATCCGGTAATCAGGGTTGTACTCATTGGGTCCAGGGCTGTGGTTGAGCTTGCCAGGGGGGTCTGGCTTAAAGGCAATGGAGATGGCAGGCGGCGTGGGCTTGGTTTTCTCCTTCGCCAAGCCTGCATCGTAAGCTCCAGGTCCAGGGTAGTTGCGCCGCGAGTCCTGTGCAGGGAGAAGGCCAGACCAAGGTGGATGTCATGTATTGACTGCATGTATAACATCATGTGCGCCCACAAAATGCATGCATAAGCTGAAGGGAAATGAACCGTACATCTGAAGCAACACCCTCTACACCGCAGACATGCCCCGTTCCACCTGCCTGTTGTGATGAGCCATGGAAGGTGAAGCATGGCGCGCTTTTGCGCATGCTGTCCCTGGGATTGTAGTCTGAGGGGCCAGGCATTGCAGGCGGCCTTGTTGTGGCGTACCGTGCTGCAAGGCCAGCACAAGTACAGTAACACACAGTGCAGTGTGTGTTGAAGTTGTTGCTGCGTTCTGGAGTGCTTGTTAGTTGGGCATTCAAGGGATGGTGCACAGTCATGACAAGCGGCAATTTGTTGTGACTGGGCAGCTGATCTGACACATTTGAACCGATGGTTGGCTCCTTAGTCCAATCGGTCACAACAGGCCCCAGCAAGCAGCTGAAAGGTGTGACATGCAGCTGTTATGTTATGGTATGTACTGGTTGCATTTATCATTTTTTGTGTAGCACTTCCGGCATCCAACTCAGCTCCAACAGCCAAGCACACCCCTCTGGCCCTGCCCAGCCCCAGTTGGTATGAAGCTCGGCACTGGACCTACATGTGATGGTGACAGATGGTGACGACCGCTCCTCGCTGCGCACGCTGTGCCCTGCCTGGCGTTCAACCACAGGTGCGTGGAGGTATGCGCCAGGGCCCGGCACCCCATTGTCCAGGCGAGCGGTGCGCGGGGAACGCGAGATGGACCAGGAGGCGCGACGCGGACGCACGGCGTCATATGCTCGGTCCGTCTGGTACACCGGCCCTGGGCTTGGGGTCTGCAGCTGCTGGTGCATGCGGCTTGCTGCATATGCATCCGGAATGACATGGCTGGGGTCAGTCAAATGCATGCATCAGATTCTTGGAGCGCTTCAAGCAGCTGTGCAGAGGCATTGGGAACCTACTTAAGCACAGCTGCACACAGCCGGTAGGTGCAAGTCATGACTCACTTCCAAAGGTCTTGCCAGGTGACGCTTTGTACCCTTTGTCCACATCGTATTGCCCTGGCCCCGGCACGTCGTGGCCTGTGTTGGCACTGGGCTCATGCTTGAATTTGATGGAAACCCCTGGGTTCTCTTTTACTCGGTAATCAGGGTTGTACTCGTTGGGACCTGGTTTCTTGTCGCTATTGTTGTCCCTCACTGTCCTGCCGCTGATTGTTACAGCAGGCGGAGTCGGCTTTACTGCATCCTTTGCTGTGATGTCGTACGCGCCGGGACCAGGCGTCTGGGATGCCTCCTGGCTGGGCTTGTGTTTGCTGCCGAATGTGTAGCTCGAGCTGGTACGCAGTACCTTCCCAGCATCCGGCTTGTAATCCTGGGGGCTGGGTGTCTGGTGGCCAGGATTTGTGTAGCGAGTAGAGCTGCCAAAGCGTATGCCTGGGTGGCTGAAGTCTAGCGAAGGGCCATATTGTCCAGGCCCAGGCCCAGGGTCATCTGTACATGACAGTGCAAGCATCAGCCCATGTGTCATGTCACATCGAGTGTTCAGACGCAAACCAAAGTGCTGCATCAGGTGCGCGTACACAGGATTTAAGAGGCAACCACAGTGCGGTGCATGCATTGCTTGCCCTTGCACGCTCGCCCTTCTTAGATGCAAAATTGTTCAGCCCACTACAAAGACAGCCAATGTTAGATGGGTGGTGAAGCGCACCTATTCGACGCTCGCGCTTAACTCCAAATGAAAAGGCAGGTGCAGTCTTGAGGGTGTGCAAAAAGCCTACCTTCCTGCTTACTTCATAATCGTTTATTTCAGCTGTCATTGTGATGACTGCGTCAGTCTCAAAGGCCGTTCACGACCATGCTACTGCAAGACCAGGCCGTGTGTCGAGAGCATGCCCATGCTATGTGAAGTGCATTACAAATCCGCATTTTACATTGACATTAGTCGAAAATGTGTCAAAGTGGTTGGGTGTGATAAGACTTGTTTATCTCTTATTACGTTATGCCTGCATCTATACTCTTGTTCATAGCAGGAGCCAAACTTTAACCTCCCTGCCATGCGACCTCCACGTTGGCAAGCAGGGCCATTCTAGATGTTCACGTGCTTTGTTGAAGCACGGGTTGATTTCAGAACTGTGACGTGCAGCTCATACAGCTTGCTACACCTTGGTCGCCCATTGTTGGTGGGGATGGCATCTGATGCAACAGATGCAAACCCTGCTTGCACGAGTCTAACACCTTTGATCCTGTGCTTGCAGAAGCGCGCGTGTGGGCGGCTTGCTCCTCGGCCAGGTCCCACAGCCAGGGTTTTGCATGGGCATGCATGGGCATCGGTGCGCACCAGCATTCAGCAGGCAAAGCGCCTGAGCCATACGCAACTGCTTGAAACTGTGGCCATTGACAACCACGGAGTTGCAGGCGACGCGGCCCACGCTACTGCTCATGGCGTTGACCGTTACACTGACAGCATTGCGCCACAGGAGCCTGTTGCTAGCACCAGCACCAGTGTGCTATACAGGCAGCTGCCCAACCATCAACTAAGCATGGGTAGGCCAGCATTCTCTCAGTCGAAGGCAGATGCATCACGGCTGACACGGCAAATCATGGCATGTGCCACATGGCAGGAGCTGGCAGCGCTGTACCACCAGCACAGCCGCAGCATGGATTTCATCCACCTCAGCGCAGCCACCACACACCTGGCAAAGATCAGTCAGCAGTCACCGGGCCACTCAGGCCAGCGGGAACAAGATGACAGTTCGTCTGGTCATGATGCTGCTACAGCCAGCACAGTCACATCAGCAGATAGGCGCACGCGAAGGCAACAAGCAGCAGACAGCAAACATGATCCAGGGGGGAGCAGCTATGTTTTCTATGACTCACAGATTTTGGACATGGCCCATGGGATCGGCACCCTGCTGGAGCTGCGTGAGCACTTGCTGCACCACTTGTGCTGTGTAGCGCAACAGCTGCGGCCACGCGAGGCAGCCAACGTGGTATGGGCCATGGCGCGTCTGCGCCTCCAGCCAACCTCACCACTGGCAAATAAGCTGCTGCAGGTGGCGTTGTTGCGGCTTGGAGGCATGAACGGCCAGGAGCTTTCCAACACGGTGTATGCAGTGGCAGTGATGGGGGCCCAGCTATCACGTGCCGAGCACGAAGCTGTGGCAACGCAACTCGCTTCAGTCATCCACACTTGCGAGCCCCAGGGGCTGGCCAATGTTGTGTGGGCGCTCGGCAAGCTGGGGCACAGGCAGCACCCGGCCACATTGCGCCTGTTGTTGCGTGCAACCTACACCCGGCTATATGACATGACGCCTGAGGTGTGCAAGGGAGCATCACATGGCTTGTTGATGCTCTGGCTAGGGTTGCCACCTTGAAAGGTGTGGGTGTGGCTCTGCTACAGTGAAGTTCATGTGCTGTAACATGCTTTCCTGTGCACCCGTCGCAGGGGCTGGCAGGTGTGGTGTACGGCTTTGCAAAGCTGCGTGTGCGTATGCCAGGAGCTTGGTTTGACCGCCTCTTGGACGCTGCTTGGCGCCACATGTCACTGCCGCTTCACGGTCCAGAACCAGCACAGGGGCTGACCGAAAATGGCAGGGAGTGCTGCCGTGCTCCAGTGCTTGCGCAGCTGTTGTGGGCCATTGTCAGAGCGGGCCGCGCGCCATCACGTGCATGGCTGGCAGCGTGCTTGGAGCAGGTACGCATGAACCTGTTGCGTTGCTGCCTAGGTCTTAGCTGGTCTGCGTCATGAAAGCATCCACGTGTGCAACAGCACTGTACTTCCACCCCGTTTTGCGCGACAGCACTATGCTCCACCCCCTTCTAGTTCACCCCCTTCATCCTCTGTGCGTGCAGATCCAGGTGCAGAGCTCCAGCCTTGCCATAGCAGATGTGGTCAATGTGCTCTGGGCTCTTGCACAGCTGCGGATCAAGCCACCGCTGGCCCTGCTGGCAGCCCTGATGGATGTTGCTTACAGCCACATGAGAGGTGCTCCAGTGGAAGGGTTGTCTGGGTTGGCGTGGTCTCTGGCCATGCTGGGGGCCCGGCCTTCAAGTATGTGGGCGGAGCAATTCCTGCGGGCTGTGTTCAGCAAGGCGCCGCAAATGCAGGCACGGCAGGTGGCCACTGTGCTGTGGGCAGTAACACGGTGGGGAATGCGGCCTAACAGCAAGTTCGTGTGTGGGCTCCTAGAGCCGCTACAGGCATCGCTGCTACAGCAAGGCACGGCCCAGGATCTGAGGCATTTAGTGTCCGCGCTGCAGCAGCTGCGACACCCTTTGCCTTCGTGGGTTGGTGATGCCCTGCTGCACATGGCGGAAAAGCACCTCCCGCACATACCCCAGGAGCATGCTGTACTTGTGGTGCAGGGCCTGCAGGCACTGGGATTGGGTGTGTCCGGCCTTGAGCAGCTTACCTGTCATGCAGAACATGCTGATAAGGCAGGATATCGTGAGCAGCAGAGGCAATGAGGCAATGACATTATCATATGTGCAATGCCATTTCACTGCGCTGTTATTGTTGAGCTGTTGCACATTACACCCAAGCAAACGTCTGGCATAACGCCGTAAGCGAGGAGTGTAAGAATCTCTTTTGTTGAACCTTCACACCTGCAACGCTCCACAGTTGCCCAAACCTTGATGTTATGATGATTATAATGTGCGGAGCTCATGGGTGGTTGGACTACAATTCTGGGGGACCAACTCGGCAATACTACAGTCATTGATGGACCTTGTGAACGTCTGAGAAGCAGTGAACAATTGAATATCGATAACATTGTTTGGGGCCTCCTCAAGGACGTTCGTCGCGCAATCCAACCATCGATCTTAATAGTTTCCCCAATGACACGCTAACAGGATGGCAGATAGTTTGCCAGGCGCGAAGGACTTTGCCCGTGCAAAGTGGAGATCTGGCAGGAGAGGCAGAGGCAGAGGCCCAGGAGGTACAGGCAGGCATGGAGGGCAACCTACAGCAGGACAAAATGAGGAGCACGATGGTGATGCAAGGCACGTGGACTGCACCCATGCTGCAGCATGCTCATGATCTTTGTGAACAAGCAGCATGCAACAGTGTCCATTTGTGCGGCTCTATTCATCATGTTGCCGATCAGGTGTCTCGAGCATGCTTGTTGACAGTGCCAATCTTCAATTGCGGTCATCTGCAGTGGTGCGGACGTGGATTACATGTCGGATGATAGCACACCTGGCATTGGAGATGAATGGCCACAGCCAAAATCCACTGGTGCAGATCTGGCTGAATTGCTGGAGCAGAGCCAGCTGCAATACAGTCAGGCATACTACAGGCACAGGGGCATGCAGCAAGAGCTGGCAGCGGAGCTACCTCCTGGCCTGGAAAGCACGCAGGTGAGGTGCATGCTGTTCAAAGTCATCACATACCGATAACTTTGTGAGCACATGATGCTCATACTGCTCATAAATACGTGCAGGCAGATGTGCTTGCAGTGGACCTGGATGCGCTTGCAGCCAGCCTGCAACACCTGCCCCTACACCTGCTGCTAGGTGTGGCATCAGAGTATTGTGAGGAGTTGTCGGGGCTGCAGCTCTGCACTGGCATGCCTCTGCATTCAGCCAGCTCACTTGATGAACCACTGCAGGCAGCATCTCAAACATCAAGTATGAGCCACACAACTGAGCATCAGCCTTTACAGCAGACAGTGCCACTGGTGAGCCACACACCTCAAACCATACCCCTACCACAGCAGCAACCACCCACTTCTGCACAACAGCCACTGGTCCGGCCGCCAGGTGCAACAGCTGTGGAACCTGGTACTGCAACAATCCAACAGCCCAAGGCACTAGATGCTGATGAGCTGGATGAGCTCTTAGGGTTGGGTAACACAGTTCCTCCTGCTGCATCCACCCAACCATTACAGCCATTGGTGGCAGGGGGGCCTGCAAGGGCTTCAGTACAGGCACTGGTGCACACCGCTGCAGCTGGTACATCAACCGTCCGACCACATGGCATCACCTTGCTGCCCTCAACAGTGGTGCAAGCTGCGCCACGGCAGCAAGCTGGAGTGAAGCTAGCAGGACCACCAAGCGGCCCATCAGCTGACAAGGATGATGTGTTGGATGAGCTACTGGCTTTTCTGACACCAGCTGTGCCAAGTGCACCAACACCACGACCTGCTGGTGGCTCTGCTCCTGTTCCATCATCATCTCAGGCAACCAAACCATCGGCGCAGAGCCTGGAAGATTGGCTTGGACTGTAGTGGCGTTCAGGCTATGAACTGCCTCATAGGCTCCTTATCATCACGTGGTGCTGCAGAGTAACTGCGGACATTTCAATTGGTGTGTGCACACTGTGCAGGGTTGTCAAGACCAGCCAGGACCGGTAGCAAACTGCATTCGCGCCTCTTTGCAAATGCACTTTGGCTGAACGTCTTCACCATGTATGGTGTGACGATTACAAAGGCTTAATCTTCGCGCAGCGCGCCACCAAGCCCAAAAGCAATCAAATGTCAGTTTAATTACATGCACAAAACAATTTGCAAAAATGACGCCGCAGTCTGCACGCTGTTCATGCACATGCGAACGTTGTGAAGTTTGAGCAGTGCCACAGCATGGCTGCCAAGAAGAAGTGATGCTATTGAATAGGTTCGAGTCTGATGCTGCAGCTGGGCCCTCCCTGCATGGGCTTTGATGGTATCTTCATTTATGTCTTGACACCAACAGCAATGTTGGGCACCTGCAAACATGAGGGCGCAGGCACAATGAGCATGCCCTGGATCACCACTGCTGCATCAAGATGGTATCGCAACTGTTCTTTGGCACAGCGCTGAAGGCAATGCCCCTGTTCCCTGTGCAACCCACCTCATTTCCCTGCTCGTCCAGCGATGATGGGTTCTCCACCACCACCGTCTGCTGCCCCCGCTGTGGCACTGCCCCTCCTGCTGCTCCACTGGGCCCAGCACCACCAGCATTTGGCCCAATGGCAGGCGGAGGCCCAGCTGGTGTAACATGGTGGCACACGGAGCACTTGACGCTTTGTGCACCTATCGGGTACATGAGCATGATGCTGCACCCTCCGCACACTATGTGCCCATAGCAGGGTACCTGCAGCCACAAGGAACACGCCACAGCTGAGACTGTCCTGATGTGCCAGTTGGCAGCTGCATCAATCCTGCTGCCTGGCCTGCTCATATGTACAGAGATCGTGTTGCCTGTGCATCACATGCGGCGTGCACATGGGCGATTTGGTGCACGAGATCCCATGCCCAATCAAGATGAAAAAACCCACCTGAGTGATGGTATGGCACATGGAGCACTGCACGCTCTGGGCTCCGCGAGGATAGGATAATAGCACTCGACACCCGTTGCATACGATCTGCGCGGTCTCTGCACCCGAGCTAGGTGGTGCTGGCGTGATGTGGCTACACCTGGAGCAGCGAACATTTGCTGCCCCCTGAGGATACATCAAAAGCGTTTGACATCCTCCGCAGACCAAATGGCTGTGCGGTGCAGGCCCTGGACACAAAGGGCAAGATGGCGGAAGTGCCTTTGTTGATACACTGGGAAAACTTAAATGCGACCGTACTCATACACAGCTCTGTCTGTAGTTATGCTCAGATGCTGAAGCTGCGCGGCATATGGCACAATTGACAAACCTGGCTGCTGTGGCATGCTGAACGGGAAGGGAGGCACACCAGCCATTGCTGCTGTGCCTCTTGTGCTGGGCAGGCTAATGAAGAATACTCGTGATCAAAGTGATCGTTTGTCCCTTCAATTGTGATCGTAAAACCCATAACAAGTCCTTGGAGGCAACAGCAATAGTTGGGAACCTTGTGACATACTCTGGGGTTTGAGGGTTTGGCGAAGCTGGTCGTCCTTCTCCGCCCCCAACCGCTTAAAATTGAGTGCTCGCTGGCACTTAAAACACAAAATATGATCAGCAATGTTGGGAAGATCTGAACCATGAACAATAGGCAGCAGGCGATTGCGCTTTGCTGCCTGTTGTGCACCTGCTCTTTGGCAGCGGCCGAGCAAGGTTGGTGATGGTTTCGGCGTACTTGGGAGAGCAATGGACACTGACACTCATCCTGCAACCATGCACCCGCAGAACCTGCAGGGGACCATGCAGCGTCAAGCGCACCTGTGGGCACACCTGCACAGGTGACGTCTCCCATGTGCTGATGTTATGCCTCATGCGCTGGATGTTGAACGCATGTGCTCATGCATGTGCAGGTTATGGATGCTATGCCAGCAGCAGGTGACTGTTTTCCGTCAGAGCCTCCATTAGACAGCACAGCATTTACAGGAACTGAAGAAGTTGGCAAGGAGCCAGTGGACGATGTGTTGTATGTTGATGGATCTGCAACAGGCCATACGAGGAAGCTGCTGGATGCTCATTCATTTAAGGCAGAAGCACCACATGCTCTGAGCCATCAAGCGCCAGGTAACAGCCAGCAGAATGTGCAGGAGGACGCCCCTGACAAACTTGACACCGCTGCCCCTAAAAATGAGGTTTCTGGGGCACCTGGCACAAAATCCGAAGCTGAAAAGCCATCAGGACAGGGAGTGGGCATGCATGCGGACTTGGCGCCTGGGTCTACTCAAGGCGTCGACCACAAGCAGCCAGCGCTTGACACCGGCCATCAGACGCCGATTCCACCTGCCGCAACACAGGCGCACGCACAGCAGCAGCAGCAGCAGCAGCAGTCCAAGCGGGCGCCCACTGTCATCCCCACCCCAGATGATTTTGAGCGAGAGAACTCAGCTGTTGACCGAGCAGCTGCTGTTGCCACTGGCACTGCCACTGCAGGGGCAGCACCTCAAGGCGCTGATGCGCATGCTGCTGACGCCGCAGGGTCACTGGCAGGTGCTTTAGGGGGACCTGCGGTTGCAGAATACGAGGTGCCGCATGATGTGGTGTCGGTCTCTGAAGATGAGGGCCGCCGCATCAATCTGGCATCGGCAGCAGATGGCGCTGCAGTCGTGGCAGCCAACAAAGAGGCGCGCAAGCCGGAGAAGACGATCGATGGCGATGATGACTCTTTCATGAAGAATTCGTGTGGTGCCAGCAAGTGGATCATCCTAGAGCTGTCACAGGTATGTGATGCGCGCCTTGCATTTGACTGTGTGGTACTATGTCCTGACTGCCGCTGCACTATGGGATCTGCTGACTTGCGGCGGTTTGCGCGTTGGCGTGTTGTCTATCACAGTACACTCACATCATTCTGCTCCTGTGCGCTCCACACGGACACGGTGCAGCTGGGGCGAGTGGATGAGGTGCAGCTTGTAAACAAGGAGATGTATAGCTCACGTGTGAAGGACTTTGTGGTCAAGGGCCGCCAGTCACACCCACGCAAGGATGGGGCGACAGCAGACTATGCACGCATGTTCGAGTCGGAAAGCTGGCAGCCGTTGGGCAATTTCACCGCTGCAAACAAGAAGGGGGCGCAGTCATTCAAGATGCCTGTGCGGCGGCGTGTGAGGTGAGGTGTGAACTACCTGGGCTTTGACAACAGGTGTTGCGGTGGGATGCTGCATGCCAATTGCTACATGCTGGTTACTGCCATGCGTCAGAGCACATGCAGCACCTGCACTGCGTGCTTCACCGTGCCTGTGCACTTTTGTCATCCGGCTGCGTCACGCGGTGCATCCCCACCTCACAGGTACCTGCTGCTGCAGTTCCTGACCCACTACGGGTCAGAGGAGGTGTGCGCCCTCAACTCCATCAGTGTGCTGGGTGTGTCTGCGGCCCAAGAGCTGGAAGAGGCCCTTGCCCGCCACCTGCACCCCGAGCCTGCAGTGGAGCTGGGGGAGGCGCCCATTGTGGTGGTCACGCCAGCACAGGTCGCGGCAGTTGTGACATCGACAGGCGCGATTGCACCGGGGCCACCAGGGGCAGGTCCAGCACCTGCTGTTGGCCCATCGGGTGCTGTGTTTGCTGCATCGCATCCGCCAGCAGCGCAGCAGCAGGGTGCAGGAGCAAGTACAGTCGATGCAGATGTGCCAGCGGCAGGTGCTGTGTACTCTGCACAGGCAGGCCCGCCTGCTGTTGATAGTGATGGTGGCACTGTAGACGCAGGCCCAACAGGGCAACCCCACTCAGCATCGATTGGTGCACCGGCGCCTTCAGAGACAACAGGACACGCGCTCAGCCGAGAATTGAATTCAGACTTTGGGCATCCGAGTCAGCCCAGCAGCCATGAGCATGTGCCTCCTGCCATGCAACCCTCTCCCTCACCGATCTCGCCCAGATCCACACCGTTTTTGGGAGAGTCCCAGCCATCTGATGCCGTTGGAAACAGCCTGTCCAATGACAGTGATGTCATGGCCAACGCAACCAAAGGCACCGCGTCCTTCTCCAATACAACTGTGACGACACATGGAGGTCAAGGGCCGCACATGGGTAGCCTGGAGCTGCCGCAGCTGCCAGCCGTTGCTGGCACTCATGGCAGCGAGGCACACGCCGGGGAGCCACATGCTGCAGGGGCTGCTGAGCGCAGCAGCAGCGTGGAGGTACACCATGCAAGGGCTGATGAGGAGGAGGAGCAGCATGTGGATCGCGTGGTTGAGAAGGCACTAGAAGGTGCCCAGTCCGAGGCTGTGCTTGAGCCTTTGACATCCCCAGCTGGTGTGCCACCTGTGGCGTGCATTGATGCAACAACTGTGCAGGGTGACAGCACATCATTGGCATCACCAAAGGCTGCAGTGGACGAGGGTGTGCAGGGGGGTGAAATACCTGCTGTGCCAAGCGACCAGCAGGCATGCCCGGCACCGACTGCTGATGTCAACACAGCGGAAACCTTGCCTGCACATGACTTAGCAGCTGGCACTGCTGACATTGGCACTAAGGGCAGCAATCCCTCTGGGCCTTCTGCAGCACTGGGCGGTGAAACAGCTGGCAAGTGGATCCAGCCAGATGTTATGCCGGAGCATCACTCAAAGCTCCCAGCGGCTGATGCTCACTACCCCACACCCATGGCAGTGCCTGTCATGCCCCTCCCGCTGCCGCATACACTGGCAGACGTACCACCCAGCGGCTACTTTGACGCCCTGCTGTCCGCCATGGAGGGGGGCCCGGCGGCCAAGCCCAAGCAATCAGGCAACCTGTTTGACGTGTTCAAGCAGGAGTTCGTGATCATGCGGCTGAACCAGACACGCATGTGGAAGTATATCAGCAGCCTGGTGGAGGTGCTAAACAAGAACGCGGCAAGCGCACATGAGGAGATCACCCGCTTGGAGGGGGTCATAACACAGCTGCGTGTGCAGGTTGCGGCCATGCCGGCACAGGTGCGGCACATTCTGCTTTTGCTGACGCACACCCTGCTGCGAGCCTGCTGCAGTGCGGGTCGCGCTGAGGGGTGTTCACTGTCAACTGCTTGCTGTGCAGCAACCTTCATGCAGCCGCGCATGATGTGGAGTGTCGTAAATCATGTCGCTTTCTCATGCCCTGCTTCTGCAGGTGGAGGCGGACACGCTGAAGCGGGTGGCAGAGCTGCCCCGTGATGAGCCTGCTCAGATCCAGCAACTGGCCTTGGCAGTGGCCCAGCTGCAGCGGGAGGTGCGGCAGGGCCGGCTGCGTGAATACGCGCTGCTGCTGTACAGCAGTGCTCTGCTGGGTGCGATGCTGTCGAACATAGGGGCTAGGAACCGAGCGGTACGGCGGCTGCTCATGGTGCTCAGCATATGCAATGGCCTTGTGGGGCTCACGCTGCAGTCACCCATGGTCCAAAAGTATGTGCAGGCTTTCATACAACAGCATGCCCGAGGGGTGATGCCACTGTGGCACAGGTTCATGCCATAAAGTGGTTGCTGTCTAGCATGTGAAGTGGAGTGCATGAGCTCAATCTCTTGTCAGTACTGCCGCGCTGGCAAGGTTTCATCAAGGTAACATGATGTGAAGCAGGCTGAAGTAGAATACGGACAAGGCATTTCCAGAAACACTTACACATGAACAGCAGCAACATCATCAGGAATGTGAAAAGCTGGAGCCACTAGGCTCATTAACCCTGCAACACACTGCATCAAGACCCTGCCCCTTCCCCACACCCTCTCAGTACCTAGCCAGCTACGCCCCCTGCCGTCAGGCCTGCGGCGGCCCCAGTATCACCGGTACAGCGACTCGGAACGTAGATTGGCCGCAATCTCAGGCTCCCAGCGGTCGCCGTTCTCGAGCAGCTTCTGCTTGTCGTACAGCAGCTCCTGAAGTGCATGTGGTATCATGTGTATTGGGGCACATGTGCTGGCAGGTTCCCAGCAGCCATGACTGCCTGTGCAATATGTGCGTGCACTGCAGCAACATGCCCACCCGCTCCGAGTCCTTCCACGGTGGGCTCCGTTCTATTTCGCTGCTGCCTGCTGCTGCTGTCTGCGCTACCCTGTTGTGGGATTAATACATGCAAAAAGCAGTGTGTTGTGTTGTCTCCCAAGTCCGTCCGCCAAGTCAGTGTGTGATAACTGATAAGTGTCAGCAAGCACCACACACCTCGCGCGTCTCTGTCGAGAACTCAAAGTTGGGGCCCTCCACAATGGCATCGACTGGGCATGCTTCTTGGCAAAAGCCACAGTAGATGCATTTGGTCATGTCGATGTCGTACCTGCAGCAGCAAAAGGCATCAAGCAAGCACCCCAATGAACCACGACTGGATGTGTTCTGCCTCAACCCCAAGCATGCACAAGCCAAGCATTACGCGTTGCACTGCATTGCCTACACAGCCCTTCCGCCACGCCCTCCTACGCTGCAGAAGGTCACTGACCGGGTGGTACGCCTGCTGCCGTCCTCGCGCTCCTCAGCCTCGATTGTGATGGCCTGGGCAGGGCAGATCTGCATGGGCGGCAGAGCATGTCCAACATCTAAAACAATCCAAGGTACCTTCCCTTGCCCCGTGCTGCCCTTTTGCTTGCAATGCCTGCAAGAATGAAGGTTCCATGCTTGAAGTGCAAGCGTAACGCTGCAATGGCCTTGTTGATACTCCGTCGCTGCTTTTGCTGCTGTGCAACGTCGCAAGCACGCACCGCCTCGCACAACTTGCAGGCAATGCAGCGCTCCTCGCCGGTTGGGTAGCGGCGCAACGCATGTTCGCCACGGAAGCGTGGGCTGATCGCCCCCTTCTCAAAGGGATACATGATCTGTGCAACGCAGTGAGCAACCAAACTAATCATGCTTCATGTGTCCCTTTGCGTGCGCTTCCGCACATGGTGCATGACACATGACATGCACCATGCCGTACACATGCATGCGAGCCCACATGGCTTACAGCAAGGCCATTCCCGCAGGAGCTTGTTCATGCATGGTGCCCCCGTGACCTGATCGGCTTGATAGAGCACTCCCAAGCTCCTCATGCACCCACCGTGACCTTCTTGTCGAAAAATGCGCCCAGAGTGTATGCCATGCCGCGCATAATGTCCGTAAGGAACAGGACGGACGCGGAATCGTCCAGGACTGCAGGGATGGAAGATTCACATGCCGCACCATCAGTCAACTCGGGTTTGCCTAATCAACGCTGATCCCCACCGTAGCTGCTTCCTGGGCATCCCGACGCACCCTCTGCAAGGTTCTTCGGGGGCTTCTTGTACGTGGGATCGTTGTACCAATCCTCAGCGGCCTTGTCACGGTCCACTGTGCGCGATTATAAACCATGAATATGTTGCGGTTGTGCGCCATATTAACAGGACCTTAACTCGAGGAATGCACCCACTCTGCTTCCAAGCGCCAGAAAGGCCAGGGCGACGTTCAGTGCCCATTTGACGAGTAATATCAAGTAAGGCGTTGCTGCCAGCAGCCTGGGCCATGGGGGCCCAGGAGCTAAGCAGCGTGGTCGCTGCACGCCTGATGAGCGGCATTCTGCCTGAAACTACCACGCGCCCGCGAAGTTTATCAAGTTTTGTTTGGCCCCTTTCGTTTGGTAGGTGGGGGAGCAGGTCATTGCTCTTGGGGCAGTGGCGCCAACACCTCGTGCATGCCTTGGGGCACAGCGTAGTGCAGCCACACTGTGCACACGTGCCTCCAGCCGATCCCTTGCGCTTCTGGTCAGCCCCACAGATAGTCATTGAGTTCCAGCTTGTACATATGCACACAAATGGGCCACATGTCAGGCCACCTGAAATACAGAGCAGCAGCACCAGCAGAGCAGCAGCACAAGAGCAGCAGCAGAAGCCCAGCCTTAGCCCTGCTAGCTGAGAGTCTGCACGCATGCACCTGGGATGCACTGACTCCACTGGGGACGCTGTGCTTGACTGCACTTAGGGCAGCGTGGTCACATGGTTTGTGATGAGCGCTGCACCATTGGTTTCTTGTTTTCCAGGGGGGGCGATGCCTGTCCCCTTGAGCTGGCTGTTGCGAGCCGGCGCACCCTATTGATGCGCCATGAGTGGATACCGTACCTCACATAGTCATATTTCCGCGTTACGGGCTGCGAATCGCCCGGACTACCTAAGGCCAACCGCAGTTCTTCACAATCCTTGCACTGTCACATGGTGCTCATAGCCGTGGTGCCATGCAAGCCTTGTTGTTCATGTCATCAAGCCTTTACAGTATGCGACATCCTGACGTGGTTGCACCACTCCACCCTTGCGAGGCAGCAACTCAGCTGTCCATCTTGTCCATGAGCCGGTGCTGCATGCTAGCAGTCATGACATACAAATATCCGTGAATGAGGAGCAGATAAGCCAGCGCAGCCAGGCGTGCCAGCGGGTATTGTCGTAGCACAAACGATACCGTTGATGCTGATTTATCCACAAAATTAGCAGCTGCCTTCACTGCCTTGCCCACGCGGTCCTGTCGAGCTGCCAGCCGCTGATAGGGCTCACCCAGCGCGGCGTCCATGGGCACAATATGGTCCCTGCAAGTTTGTGACGCACAAATGGTTCCAGTGAGCCATGGCCAAACTGACGTCTGCACACATCAGAATGCCATGAAGATGCCGCCCGCAGAAGGGCTCATATTCGCAAGCAGCATGGAGCTGACGATTTTTCACGCGCCTGCTGTTGTACTCCACCTCCACCCCACCCCCGCTGCGGTTAGCATTGGCCTGCTGCCGTGAGCGCGTTGCCTCCTCCCTTGCCGCTGCCACCTCCCGCTCTAGCCGCAGCTGCAGTGCAGCACGGTCTGCTGTAAGGCGCTCGATCTGCGCCTGCTTGGTGAACAGCATCTCGCTGGCCTCACGCAGCTGCAACTCCAGCGTTGTCACATCCTGTGCAGGGCCATTGGTGCAATGAAGATGTTGTGAAACCACCTCTGGCTATTTGGCAGCAGCTGGCAGTGAGTGCTGTCAACAACAAGCAGCCGTGCGCTTAGAAACCCCTTGGCTGTGGCAGGTGCACTTGACGTGCAGTACATGTGGTCGAGGCAGGGGCACGCGGACTCACCTTGCGTGTTGACAGCATTTCTATTTCAGAACGCAGCGTGGCGACCTCGTGCCGGGCTGCTTGTGCAGCCGCCTCTGCTGCTGCGCGTGCCTCGCTTGCCTGCTGCAGAGAGCGGCGCTGTAGCTCAAGCTCTGCCCGTAGGCTTTCCAACTCCAGCTGCTGCACACAACAGTATCACCGGTACATCACGTGACCTCTGGTGCGATATGTGGTGTGGGCGAGTTGAGTCACTGTGCAAACAAGTCCAGCCTTACCTGCCGTGGGGGATTAGCAGCGTCGCCTGGATTCTGTGGTGATGTAACCAGCACACTGCCCTCCAAACGCTGCTGCAGCGACTTGCTAGCAGCTTCAAGGAGAGCTACAGAGTCCTCGAGCTCTGGAATGACATGTGCACAAGGTGCAAACCAGAGGGGTGGCCACTGGATGATTGAGTTGCAGACCTGTAGCCTAAGCAGAACACCAGGAACGCAGGTGCAACAGCCACCAAGGGAGACAGAACCCCGCTAGCCTGTTTCACAGGCAGGAACACACCACGTACGCGCGCTCCCGCCTCCTCTGCAACGCGCTGCGTCTCTGCCAGCGCTGCCGCGTGGCTGCCCAGCTGAGCCTCCAGCTCCGCCTCACGCACAGCAGCTGCAGCACGAGCAGCTGCGCCCTGCTTCCGCTCAGCCTCAAGCCGCGCTTCTGCGGCTGCAAGCTCACCTTTCAGCGCTGCAGGCATGTGAGGAACCGTTAAGCTCAATGATGAATGTTCCACACCAGAACGCAAGACCATCTCAAGCTGAACCAAGTGGTGGCACAGGCAATCCCCATGCATCTGGGGAATGACACGCAATGGCACCAAGTCAAGCAGCCTGAGTGCCATGGTATTGACAAGATCGGAAGCTGGCGCACAGCCCTTGACGATCCCAAAGCACCTTGCAGCATGCCGCCCTCAACTTCACTCTTGGACTGCGCCAGATTGCGTGTGCTCTCCTCCAATGCTGCCACCTGAGCTTCCAGCCGCAGCACCTGGCGCTGAGCAGCCTCCGCACGCGCATTGGCCTCTTTCAGTGCCGCACCCTATACGTTCAACAATGGATGTGAGCACACCCAACTGACATGCTTCCGCTTGCGCTTCATTGCAGCAGCAAACACCTGGTGTATGTGTAACTGTGATGTGTGACAGCTGCACAACAAGTCAAACACAACACTTGCACACCTGTTGCGCGGACGACGAGTGCAGCATCGACTCCACCAGGCTCTTGGCCTCCTGCAGCGCAGAAAGCTCGCCGCGCAGCTGCCCCACAAGAGCGCGCTCTGAGTCTGCTTTGGCTTCTGCTTTGGCCAGCATGTCCTCCAGCTCCTCATTCTCCAGCTTAGATGCCTGGGGTGCCAGTGGTCAGGTCAGTGGCCTGCTTAAACTGTCTGTTCACAATGCTCTGCACTGTACATGTCAACAACAGGGCATGCATGCCACTTTAGATGTGAAGCCAGCAAACAATGAAATAGACGTTGGCAAGAAACAAAACCTCATGATACTTGAGCACATGTAGCACACCCGCAGCCGCTCCTTCAGTTGCTCCACCAGCCGTGCCAGCTGCTGCTCGCGTACAGTGCCACCTGTGCTGGGCGGCCCAGCCAGCTGAGATGGTAAGGATGCCAGGACTGCTTCGTCTGCTGCAGTGGGAACCGCCATTGCGCCGGGCAGCGGTGTCGTGCTGCTGCTGCTGCTACCTGCAGATGCTTGGCCATTATGTTCTGGTGCTGCGCTTGCCACTGATGCTGGTTGTGCACCAGCAACAGAGGCAGAAGGCCCTGCGGGAGCAGAAGAGAGACTGGATTCTAGAGGCCTGGATGCCGCCGGGAGTTTGGGTGCTAGTTCATTGCTGCTCCTATCAGAAGCATGGGTGGAGGCAGCAGGTGCTGGCACAGATGTGCTGGGGCTGATGTCCGTGGGTGCGGATGAAGAGCTGTGTGTGAGGAGGGTGCTGGGCTGATTGGAAGATGGCAAGTGCTCACTGTGTGATGGAACAATTGTTGGCTTTGAGTATGGGGCTGGGATGGAAGCGGATGAAGGAATCACCGCTGGTGGAGCCTTGTTGGCCGGGGCAGGTGTGAATGACGTGCTTGCTGTTGCTGCTGGAACGCTGCTGGGTCCCCAGTACGGAGCAGGTGCGGTGCTGGTGGGGAGTGTGGTGTAGGACGTGGCAGCTGCAGACAGAGGGGTGACTTTAATTGGGTCTGTTCCCTGGAATGGGGAAGCAGAGGTGGCGTACACAAACCCGGGTCCTGGCTCTGCAGTACTGGCCACAGGTGCCTCGGCTCCAGCAGCAGGTGAGATGCCTTGGTCACCCTGCAATATAAGATCATGACCATTGTGACTCAGAACCTCTGGCCCATGCAGACGAAGTCCCGCACAATCGTTGCACAATGGAGCAACCTCTCACCAAGTCCCTCTGGATTGCCCCATCCTGTGCATCATCTGTTGCATGATGGTTTCATCAGGTTAATAGATCGCTTTGGTTGGTAGGCGCAGCGTATCCGAAGACACACGGGCACACCTGAGACTGGCGCCAGCGTCTCCACAGTACGCATGACCGTCTTATCCACTGCATTTAGCATCTGTTCTGCCACCTTTAAACCTTGCCCCAAATTCGACAGCCACTGTGACATTCTCAATGCTTTCCTTTAAACTTGAGATGAGAAGATTTTTGAAGCTGTTCTCGATCAAGTCAACTGAACAAGTTAGGGTTGTTTGTCACGAACCTAGTTTGCATTTACAGCTTTGTTTAGCGGCAATGAATACCTGCGGATCGAGTGTCTGGTCGCAGTCGCTATGATTCAAGGTGAGACCGCAGGCAGTTCGTCTGTACTTCCACTTGTTTTGGCAGATCTTGACTCTGTGTAGTGCTTAAGAACTTGGTTACTTGTATTTTGGCTTCTGAACTCTCAGGTGTGCTGCTGAGAAGCTGCTGCTGGACCTGCGTTTGGTTTACCAGTCTGGGTTTTCCAATGATTATCAGCAGTGCGCTGATCGGAATCCAGAACAGATGGAAAACGTACTCGTCTGCACCAAAAGCCAGCGACTTGTTGCGTGAACATCCCACTGTGCGCCGTTACCCGCTTCACTTCTGAAGCGAGTACCTGAACCGAAAGCTTGGCCATGGCCTGTCATGCGCCTGCCATGCACTTGGCTTCAGGTACCAATTAAGGACCCACCATGTCGTGGCCTCCACCTCCAGCCTATGCGCCTCCAGTTGTTTATCAGCAAGGCAAGTTTGCGCTGATGCACTTGTGCTCCTGACCCTGTGCGTGTAGGTTTCTCAGTGGTAAGTGCTCACCGCAATGCAGGTGGCTATCCTCCCACAGCATATCCCCCTCCTGGGGCGTCGCAATATCCACCGCCTGGAGCCCCTGCTTACAGCGCACCTGCTGCCACATATCCCAACATCAGCTCCACCATCAGCACCTCCTTCACAGCCACAGAGCATACAAATGGCTCAGGCCCCTCCGCCCCTCCAGCACCTGCAGGGGGGAGCGTGAACAGTGCAACAGCACCGCCAGCACCGCAGGCAGCAACAGCTCCGGGCACATATGGCCAGCTGCCAGCTCCCTACAGCTACAATCCAGGTGCTGCACCTGCGTACGGTGCGCCACCACCTGCATACAGCGCTCCACCACCGGCCTCTTATGGAATGCCCCCGCCTGCATACGCTGTGCCCCCTGCATATGCAGCACCAGCACCTGGCATGGTGACGCCTGTGCCACAGCCCATGCCAGCCGGTGCAAGCAAGAAAGCAGTGTTGGTTGGTTGCTCATATCCGGGCACACAAGCGCAGCTGAATGGTTGCATCAACGACGTGCAATGCATGGCTCATTTGCTGAAAACAAGGTTTGGCTTTCTGGTAGGTGCATGTGTGTGTGCGTGTCGCCATGTCCAGTCATGGGGACGACGCAGTGCGTATGATCTTCCATTATCAGCTGTCTGCAGTCAGCTGACGTGCTGCTGGCCTGCATCTGCAACCTTCCCTGCCGCTCGTTTGTGAACTTGCGTCCACAGGAGCAGAACATCATCATACTGCGGGATGACCGCCAACACCCTGACTGGTATCCAACGCGCGTGAACATCATGCGCGCGATCCAGGTGCAGCGCACAAGCTGTTGTCCGGGGGGATTGTGCTGAATTGTCTAGTCCCTGTCTACCGTTTCTACTGTACAACGTGCTCGTCGTGCTGTATGTAGAACATATGCTTCGCAGCTGATTCACTCTTTTCTCTTGCATCATTCATTTATGGCGGATGGCCCTGGCTTTGTGCTGCTTGCAGTGGCTAATGTCAAACAATGGGTATGGCACCTCTCTGTTCTTCCACTATAGTGGTCATGGCTCGCAGCAGGCCGACTACACGGGAGATGAGGTATGCACGGTTCAACATGTCCGTGCCTTCTGGTGTTTTGGGCATCTCAGGCCTTTCTACCGTGTTTTCGACTGATAGCTTCAATGTGGGTACGCGTGACAGCATGGGCAGCACCACAAAGGCGGGTGCAGCCAATGAGCCACCCAGCCCCACAGGTAGCCACTCCAGTCATGTCAGCCGCACCAGCAGCCAGCTGAGATTGTATGGAGCCTTGCAGGAACTGCCGGATCCTTGATCTGGTGGCAGTAACTCATTTGCAGTCTTCATGCATGAAGCGGGGATGGAGGTGCTCGTGGTAAAGCTGAGCTTCGTTCTTACTGCCTTGGTGACGATCATGAGCTTGACAGCTTCTGAAACACCTTATCAAGATCATCCGCATGCAATCTGCTCCTTCTGACCCCAAACCCTGGATTGCAGGACGATGGGATGGATGAAACAATTCTGCCAACCGACTACAAGCAGGTGCGCCCACACAGCCGCACTGTGCGCTCTGGTCAGGGTTGGTGTACACACTGCTGTGTTGGACGCACTGCCTGGTGTTTGGTGTTGCGTCACGCTTGTGTGTGCAGCTTCCAGGTCGCTGGTGGCTAAACTCAGGCCAGGGAACGCTACACCTTGAACGCTACACTACTGAGGTCCCCACCAAAGCCGCCTGCACCGAACTGTGCCCTGTCTCACACTCGCCATCCCCCTCAGCAGGGAAAGCTCAACACTCTGTGCGTTCCAATCCCACAGGCGGGCCAGATCGTGGATGATGAGCTCAATGCGCGGCTCGTGCGGCCGCTCACCCAAGGGGTCACCCTGCATGCCGTCATTGACGCATGCCACTCGGGCACTGTCCTGGACCTTCCATACCGCACCAAGCTGAAGTCAGGCCAGGGCTTCTACTGGAAGGGGCGTCCCAACCCAAACAAGCAGACATCAGGCGGTTTTGTGGTGCAGTTTGGCGCATGGTGTGTGGGAACTACACAGTGGGTTGCAAAACCCTGTCTTGTCACAGCTGTTGCACCACATAACAGCTGCCATTGCTACAACAACATGTCACCGTCATAGACCTGCCATGCACAAGCAGAATTGTTGCGCCTGCACTTCACTATTATGCTGTGCCCAATCTCGGTCGCAGCCGTGACTCCCAGGTTGCGCAGGACACCAACCGCATGAGCGGCTCCGCCTACACCGGTGCAGCCACCTTCTCCTTCATCCAGGCCGTTGAGCGCGGGGGCGCGCAGCAGTCATATGCCCAAGTCTTGACATCTATGTCACGTGCACTTGAGCAGGCAACGGGCGGCAGCACGCCGTCCTTTGGTGTGGCTGACCTGGTGTTTGGACTGCTGCTGGGCGGTGGCATGGGTGCAAGCGGCCAGACACCAGTGCTGTCATGCGATCGGCCCATGGACATCAACACGCGGCTCATGCTGTAGAGCATCTTCCTCATTGCAGCCACCAGTTGGTGGCAGGGTGTTCACCCAGCCTCTTGAGTATTAACACAGTCCTGCTATTGTTGACATGTACAACGAAAATCTGCACCCAGTCGCTGTTGCAGTGCTGGCAAGAATGATGACTATACACATGCATAAGTGGCTGCTGTGTGAGACCAGTCATGCATTGTTCACGCCATAGGGGGTAACAAGTCAATACGATGCTGAAACACAGCTGCTATATGGGACACATGTGCAATGCAATCCAATCAAACAATCATCGAAACGAAGTCCACCTCACACGCGTGTTATTGTTATGACGCTGCTGCAAGACTCCCAGCCCTTCAGTCCTGTATCCCACCATCAGCCTCAAGCCGGGCACGCTCCTGCAAGCAGGGTCACAGCCAGCACTGCTTGCGATCGCACCTGGTGCATCTTGCGTGCTGGATGTATGCACAACAAGGGACAATTATTGTCTTGATGTCATCATAACTCATGTTTCATAAGACTCAGCAGGGCGTGAGCACTGCAGAGCATGAAGCTTGCGATGGACGCACGAACATATCCTGCATAAGACAGGCGTCTCCACCGCCCTCATACCGCATTTCAACTGGATTGTGACATGCGCACCTCAGCCTGCATGATCTCAATAATTGCACGCTGTGTGCGTCGTTCTAGCTTGTCCAGCTTGGGCTGAATATCACGCTTCAGGTCCCAGTTGGCCTTTTTGGGAGCCACGTTCACCAGCAGCTCCTGCAGCCACCATCATGGGTGCTGCATGAGTTACTGTTGCCACACACCAAGCATGCCCCAAACCACAGCTCTGCTAGAATTTGCATGTGTGCATCACCACCGGCTGCACTGCCCACCTCTTGCGCTGCCTCCTCTGGCTTCTTGTCAGCAACTGGTTCTTCAAGCTTGGGTGGCTGGGCTGGTGCAACCTGCGCAAACGCGTGACAGCAGGCGTTTAATTCGCAGCCAATGCAAAAATTGCACCTCATGTTCTGAGATGATCTGACCTGTTGGTGCTCGATGTGTTTCTGGTCTTGTACATGATAATTTCTAAACTTGAGTACTGGCTTCTCGGGTTGTGCCTCCTCTCCCATGTCGCCCTTTGCTTCTGCCTGTGCTTTCAGGGCTTTTAAACGGGCCTTACGTTCACTTGGGTCTTCCATTGTAATAACCGGAGCACAAGGTTCAGCTACAGCGGCAAGTTTACTGAACGGACCAGCTACAAGACCAAGTTACACGAGCAACTTATGTGCAAAGGGCAAAATACAATTCATATGCCGGTTCCTTCGCTGTCCACCACCAAATGGTCTCACTCGTCTGGAAGTTCCTAGTTTACACCGTGCAGCGCTGATTTAAAATACCTCGCAGCTATGCATTGAATTCAAACCTCTGCAAACGACTTGAACATACGCAATCTGTTCTGAGGTGTCCAGAGATCAAGAAGTGAGGGCTCTTCTTCGGGCGGGAAGCCCGTGAATTGCAAGAGTTGAGGATGCAGTCGAACCGTTTTTGCAGTCCACTACTGCTGGCTGGCCTGCTCCTCGTCCTGGGTGTTGCTGCGCAGCGGGACTTCTACAAGATCTTGGTGAGTGGGGCACACAGAGCAACCAAATGGACGCAGCAGCCCCCAACACCCTACCCTGCCGGTACGATGTGTCCATGCGCTCACTCAAGACTGCTGCCAATGTAGGGAGTCGACCGCCAAGCTGATGAAGCAACAATCAAGAAGGCCTACAGGTCTGTGATGATAGCCGAATCCAGGGCTCAGTCAGCAGTGTCACAATTGTGAGCTGCGATATGAAGTGCATCACTGGGTGTGTCATGCACATGCAGGAAGCAGGCGCTTAAGTGGCACCCTGACCGGAACACTGATAACAAGAAGAAGGCAGAGGAGAAGTTCAAAGGTACGACGCTGATGTATGTGTGAGGCTGTGTGTCACAGCTGATGTGCGTCGTCAACCCCCGCGCTGATACCCAATGGTTCGGGTAACGTCCTCTCGCACCCGACACAACTTGATTGCAGACGTGGCAGCTGCGTATGAGGTTTTGAGTGATCCCGAGAAGCGCAGGGCGTATGATCAGGTGTGAGAGTTAGCGAATTGGAGACGTTCAAATGCACGTGTTGATGCACACCGTACCTTGTATGTACAGCAATTTTCCACAAGGAGCAAGACCGCTCCAGTAGCATTCCAAGTGGCATGGATGTTGACTGCGTGCTGCACATGTTGTGTTGGCCACTGTTCATACATGCATCGTGTTCCTGCACCTGTGTGCAGTTTGGGGAGGACGGGATCAAGGGCGGTGGCGGTGCTGGCGGCCCAGGGGGCGCACACTTCCAGGGCGGTGATCCATTTGAAATGTTCAACATGTTTTTTGGCGGAGGCATGGGAGGCGGCATGGGTGGGGGCAATGGTGGCCAGCGTGTGAGGTTTAGCAAGGGGGCTGGGGGTACGGGTGGCTTCCCTGGCGGCGCAGGCTTTGGCGGCTTTGGAGGGGGTGGTATGGGTGGCGGCATGGGTGGCTTTGGTGGGGGCGGTGCGAGTGAGCATGCAGGTGGGGGCGGTGGCAGCTCACTTTACGAAGGCGACAAGAATGTTATCGATGTGACACCCAGCAACTTCCCAGGCAGCAAAGACAAGTGGACATGGATCATTGAGTTCTATGCGCCCTGGTGCGGACACTGCCGGAGCCTGGCTCCCAAGTGGCGCCAGGTGGCGCAGGTGGGTGTGCACGCTGCTTGAACATGTGCTGCACACATCGCCGTGTTCTCAGGGGCGCAAATGCTTGGCAGGCCTTGGTGCGACCCAGCTTCTGGCTGATCGTCCATGGCCATGACCTGATTCCCCATGCAGAGCCTGAAGGGCGTGGTGAAGGTGGGCGCTGTGAACTGTGATGAGGAGCAGGAGCTGTGCTCCCAGAACGGCATCAAGGGTTTCCCCACAATCAAGGCAGTGGTTGGTGGCAAACTGCAGGACTACACAGGAGACCGCTCAGCTAAAGCTTTGAGTGATTGGGCACTGCAGCTGGTGCCCAGTGGGGGTGTGCAGCTGGTGGACAGCACAACCAAGCTGGAGTTGCTGTTGGGCGCGTGCAAGGGCAGTGGCAAGGGTGGCAAGAAGGCCAGCAGTGCGCTGTGTGTGGTGTTGGTGACGGGCAAGTCTTCCACATCGGCGTTGTTCAAGGCTTTGGCCAACGCATACAGCGGCAAGGTGCATGCTTGTGGAGCCTCGGTTGATGGGTACAGCCAAAGTGGCGGCTGGCTTTCGTTGCATGCTAGTGGGTAGCATAAGCAGTGCCATACAGCTGTGGCAGCCTGTTGCCTTGATGCACATTCTTGTGTTGACATGTGAGATGCTGCTCCTGCGGCAATGCACATCACCAGGTGGCATTCGGCGAGGTGCGCACCAAGAAGGCAGGTGCGGCTGTGCTGGACATGCTGGGCGGCACACCCGCCAAGCTGCCCACCCTGTTCCTCATCTGCAACGGTGACCTGGCCCTGCGTGAGGTGTACCAGGTGGGGCGCTGTGAATTCACCTGCCTCCACGGCCTCAGCACAACCAACATCACGCCTATGATGCAGTGTGTGGGGGCGGCGTACCGTATCAACACAACAATAGCTGTGAAAGGCACGGCTGTGCATGATGACACGGTGAACAGGACCATGCCTGCGACACCCAAGCACGTTGAGCCACTCGTACATACCCTGATCCTGCTTGCCCTGCTTTTGCCAACAGGGTGAGCTGAAGAGTGAGGCACTGCAGAGGATGCTCAATGCATACGATGGTGGGAGGAAGTGTGCATCTGCCATCCGGTTGACACCAGACACTGACTTCAGCAAGCTCGCCGCATCTCAGCTCAAAAGTATCATCAAGGACAAGAACATCGAGTGCAAGGCATGCAGCGAAAAGGATGACTTTGTAAGGAGGCTCCAGCAGTATGTGGCTGCGCAAGCAGGCAGCAGTGCCGGTGCTCATGACCAGACAGAGCTTTGATGAGTGGTTCATGACAGACAAGATAAGTAGGCCATGGCAAACAGAGTGCTTTGTCATGAAACCTTCAACCAACATTTATATGTTTTTACACATGGAATAGCCTGTGGAGTGGCTCGCCATATGTAACAACCTTTTCGTGGGCCTTTCCAGCACTTGGTTCAGCCCCTGCATGATAAACTCCTGTCCTGGCTCTTCACCCGCTGTTGCTGCTGTGGGCAGCTGCCGCAAGCTCCCTGCCACCTTGCGTTGCGTACGCGATACAGCCTTAGAACGGGCGGTACGCGCGGGGGATGGTGCTGTCATCCTTTAACCCCTTCCATTCCTTCTCCTTAGCCTCTGCCCGCCCCTTGGCAAGCTCCCCATACTGGTCCTTGAGCATGGACGCGATCGGCGGGTGTGCTGGCTTGATGTGCTTTTCTATGAATTTGAGTGGTGGGATCTTCTGGTCCACCTGCACACAACATGAATGCCCGGCACACAAGATGGCATCTGACGTGCATGACAAGCACTGTACAGCCCACATCAACGTGTGCACCTCTTGCTGTGGTCACTGAAAGGGTTGAGTCATGCATGCTTTGGGGTTTCGGCACTCGCAATTTACAGTGATGATGATAGCATGCATGATGATGATAGCATGCATGATGATGATAGCATGCATGATGATGATAACGCATGATGATGAGGACTACACCTTCAGCTACAGTTACAGTGCACAGTGCCCCCCTCATATAAGCGGGATGCAATGATGGTCGTGAACCCCCTGACCACCACGCACCAGGTTGGGGCACTGCAGCTTGAGGTCGATGATGCCTGTGCAGCCTGAGAGGTCCAGCGCCGTGAGCTCATCGCTCCAGATCATGACGGTCTCCAGGTTTGGGCAGTCAGTCAGCTGTAGAGAGGCGAGGTGGGGGCAGTGCAGCAGCACCTTGTTCAGGCTCTCGCACTTTGAAAGCTTGATGTTCTTCGCACTTGCGCTCTGCACGAGCACGTATGCCAGTGACTTGCACTCCGACAGGTCCAGGTCTGTGAGCTTTGGGCATGCTGTGGGAGGGCTGAGCACAAAGTTGCGCAGGTTGGATGACTTCCGCAGCTCCAGGTTCCAGAGCTCAATGGGTGACAGCTTCACCACCTCGTTGCAGAAAGCATCACGTAACGATGCAGTGTTGATGATCTTGATCTGCATAGCCGCAGCATAAATTGGCCGTCGTTCAAGTGAATGCTGTGTTTGTGTTTGAACACAGGAACTTCATTCCTACTGCTTGCCCACCTCTTTACACGATGACAACACACGCTCCCTTAATGCGCCCCACGTTGGCCACGTATTAGCATCTGCACAAATGCAAGTATCAGCCCAGCCACAGGCATGGAAGCAGGTGGGTAGTGGCACATTGCCATGGCACACTTTTGAACATTATGCAATCATGCAGCATGCATAACACACAAACCTGGAAGGTCCATGGCCGAGCGCTCCCATATCCCCGTCTCGACGGCCTGCAAATTGGATGCAGAAGCTAACAATGCTGCAAGCGACTGCGTGCCTCATGCGCGTCCCGCCAATCTTTCTACGGAATCGGTACTGCACAGTGTTTTAATCAAGAAAGTCTCACCCGCTCCCAGCTAGGGTCATGTGGGGGCTCGCCTCCGTCGTCCTTCTTTTTCTTCCCACCCTTGCCCCCCTTTTTCTTGGGTGGCATCTTGTTCGGGCTTTGGAATAAGGGCTTTTGCCCGTTGCCGGGTCTTAGCGCAGGTACTTAGGGCGTGCACCAAAGCTTTCTTCAAAACCGTCAAATGTGCTGCATTCGTAATACTTGTTACTTTTAAGTACCGAAACAAGCTGGGTGATGTACCAGGGTATACGTTTGCAGCTTGCCAAAAATCACGGTAAAAGGATAAATTATCTAAGCATAACTTCTTTACGTCACTGCAGGCATCGAGGTGCGCAAACCCCATGCCATCATAGTCATAGGCAATTCGCGGTTCACCGTCAACTTGGTTCTGTCCTATCTACAGATAATAATAATCTGGTACATAATTTTATCTTTACCCATTGGTGTATGCAGCACGCCGTCGCCCTGAACTAGAAGCCCCTGCACATAATAGCACGATATCATGGCTAGAAATGCTGAGCAAACAGAAACGTCAGATGACGGCAGCGAGGAGCTGGTGAATGATGGCGAGGTCGGCGAGGGCTTCGTGGATTTCGGGGCAGATGACGAGGAAGAGAAGAAACCCCTGTCGGGGCGTCGGCTGAAGCGTGAGAAGGAGCTCAAGAAGAAGATGCGCTCTGGGACATTTGGTGGGTCCATGTACCACATGGGTGCGCCATGCAGTGTCAGAAACTTGGACAGTTGGAAGCAGACAAATGCACATGTACCTACCCTCCTGACTGCAGAGTCCCTGGGCTTGAGTGCTCCTGTGCTCAAGGCCATCAAGCGCAAGGGGTATCGCCTGCCCACACCCATCCAGCGCCGTTCGCTGCCGCTCATCCTTCAAGGCGTGGATCTCATTGGCATGGCGAGGACGGGCTCGGGCAAAACAGCTGCCTTCGTGATCCCCATGATTGAGCGGTGTGTGGAGGGTGCAAATGTTCATTACAAATGTTACAATGCAGCACGTGCGCTTGGCCCACACCTCGCGCAGGATGTGGTCACACGATGTAGGTTCAGAGTGGAGTTAAGCTCTGAACACAGCAAAAACTCATCCTGGAGGCTGCCCGGCCAGGCTGACCCTGCGACTTATCAGCCTGCTCCAATGTGCGCACACACACATGCGCACAGGCTGAAGGCGCACTCGCCCCGTGCGGGTGCGCGCGCTGTGCTGCTGGCTCCTACACGTGAGCTGGCACTGCAGACGCACAAAGCGGTGCGCGAGCTGGCACGGTTCACCGATCTGCGTACAGCAGTGCTGGTCGGTGGTGACGCACTCGAGGCTCAGTGGGCGGAGCTAGCTGCCAACCCAGACATCATTGTGGCCACTCCAGGTGGGTGTTGGGTCGCAACATTTGGGCTGAGGTTCCAGCGCAGCAATGTACTGGTGGCGGATGAACGGCGGCTGCAGCTCTGCACGGGCTGTTGGAGTCCATGTTGGCGCTGATCCTTCGGCTTGATTTGGGCACACATGGGGGAGATCAGGAGACACTGTACAAACCTGCAGTTTGAACAACAGCGGTCGGTTGAAACATTGCGCTTTCTGTTGACACCGCAGGTCGCCTACTGCATCACCTCGCGGAGGTACAGGGCATGAGCCTGAAGACTGTGGAGTATTGCGTGATGGACGAGGCAGACAGGCTGTGGGAGATGGGCTTTGCAGAGCAGGTGCGGCCTAAAGCACTGTTGTTAAGCTGCTTGTGGCATGGCTGCAGGCTATGCACAGAGGATGGCAAAGGTGCTTCTGTATTGTAGTAGTAGTAGTAGTTGTTGTTGTTACACTGTAAGCCAGTCACAGGCACATTGCGGCATATCATTTCAGTTCTCGCATCGTATCCTCGCATCGTATCCTTGATGTGTGATTTCAGGACCATAGGCCTCCTGCATTGACTGCATCTATCAACCCCTTCCATCCTGTGGTAGCTTTCACTAGCTCCCTACAGTTTCCTGCCAAGCAGACCTCTATCAACCAAGCATTCCAAACCTCTCACCATGCACAACCCCACACTATCATGCGCTGTGCTGGGCTTGAGCCCTTAGGTCTTTCCAGGCTTGATAGTTGCAGCTCCACAGCCTTGGTACCTGCGGGGTGAGCGTTAAGGCTCCTGCTCGCCGCACCCACTGATCAGGGGCATGCGTTCGTCCGGCAGTGTGCTCTGGACCTGACATGCCTTAAATCGCATCCCACTATGATTGATCCTGCCCACTTCTTAACGGATCAGGAGGTCGTCATGCCATCTTAGCCATGCCAGGCCATTGCATTGTAGCAGCAGCAGCATTTGGGTCAGTGTTGCGTTGGGCGTCAGGCTGTTACAACCAGACTCAACACGTTCTACACTTGGGTGCACTGCCATGGTCAGGTGCACGAAATCTTATCCAAGATGAGCGAGCGGCGGCAGACGCTGCTGTTCTCCGCCACGTTGCCGCGCACGCTGGCTGACTTTGCCAAAGCCGGCCTCAACTCGCCGCAGCTAGTACAGCTAGACGCAGAGCGCAAGATCTCCCCTGACCTTGCGCTTGCGTTCTTCACGGTGCGCAAGGAAGAGAAGCTGGGCGCACTGCTGCACCTGCTGCGGGATGTGGTGGCCGCAGACGAGCTGACGATTCTGTTTGCGGCCACACGGCATCATGTCGAGTACCTGTACGCGCTGTGCAACCGCGAGAACATCCCGGCTGCATGCGTGTACGGCAGCATGGACCAGGTGCTGCGGGCTGGGGTGCCACCGGGGTAGTAGGATCCAAGCCAACGCCATGAAAGTGCTGGAGCTCCTGCATGCACGCAAGCAGCAGCACTGTTCACAGCCACTTTGCACCCAGCACAATGCAACTGATATCAGTGAAGTGTTTTTGTTGCTGACAATGTGCCCGTGCAGACGGCGCGCAAGATACACGTCGCCAAGTTCCGCGCTGCCAAGGTTCACTTGCTCATCACCACGGATGTAGCTGCACGTGGTATTGACATCCCCCTCATCAACAACGTCATCAACCTGGACTTCCCGCCCAAGCCAGAGCTGTTTGTGCATCGTGTGGGGCGCGCGGCGCGGTGCGTGCTGGCGACGCCGCAGCTGGTGCTCTTGCATGACTGCAGCACGGAGCAACACCACACTCTTGATGCCGCTGACGTATTTGCTGTTGATGGGCTCACACAACCTGTTCTCGTGCTGCTCCCCGCAGCATGGGGCGCTCAGGCACAGCCTACTCGCTACTGACGCGTGAGGAGCTGCCCTACCTGCTGGACCTGCACCTGTACCTGGGACGCGCAGTCGAGGCCGCGCCCCTGATCCCAGACAAAAATGAAATTGAAGCCCAGAAAGCAGCGGGCACTCTTGCTGTGCCAGACTTGGAGAAGAGCGTGTATGGTGCCTACCCCGGCACCCTAGTGGGGCCATGCCTGGAGCACCTGAAAGAGGTTGAGGGTGCAGCCACTGAGCTGCAGGTGCGCCTGATAACTTTCCAAAGCCTCAGCTGTGGTTTAGGGCTCCCGCTACATTATGATGCTCACGCCAGGCAAGGAAGGTGGCGCACCGCTGCCCTCGCCTCTGCTGCTCCCTTGACTTGCCAACCTGAATGCCATGTCTGTTGCAGGCAATGGACAAGGCGGTGACAAATGCGTACAACCTGTACCTTCGCACGCGGCCAGCACCCAGCGCGGAGAGCGTCAAGCGTGCCAAGGCGCTGCCCCAGGAGGGTCCACACCCGCTGCTGATGGCCATGGTGCCACACACACGCTACACTGATGTAACTCACGAGGCCGCCCTTGCCCAGTTCACTGCGGCACTGAAAAACTTCAGGCCAGCTGCAACGGTGCTGGAGGCGGAGATTGCAGCCGTGAAGGCGAGCCACACCAGCCAGCTATTGGATGCCGATGCTGCCAAAGCGCGGTCCAATGATGTGATGCAGCGCAAGCGCTCAGCACATGCAGCAATTATTGAGAAGGAGCGCTGCAAGCGGCTGGAAGCGGCTGCGGCATCTGCAGCTGCCAAGGGTGCAGGCACAGCAGTTGGCCCCAAACGCCAGCGGATGCATGAGGCAGCAGGCAGCAGCGAAGACTTTAACGGCGGCAGCAGTGAGGAGGATGATGGGTTCGGGAAGGACAATGGGGATGATGATGACATGGACGTGGCGGGTGTGGGGCCAGGGCCAAGCAGCAGTGCAGCACGTGAGGCTGCAGCAAAAGCCATGGCGCTGGGTGATGGTGTCCTCAGTGAGGGGAAGTACAGGTGCGCGCAGGGTACATACACTTTGGAGCCAAGTCCATGCGTGGCCCAGGGCCAAGCGCCTGGCGGATGGTTGTTTGCACACGCCCTACTTCAGGTTCAAACTGCGCCTCACAATGTTCTCACCTCCCTACCTGCAGGGACAAGTCGTTCTACATCAGTCATGTGCGCGACGCCAACAAGCCAGCACATGAAACTTTCCAGGCAGACCGTGCAGCCGCTGAACTTGCCGCTGCAGTTATGGATATGACAGCAGAAGACCAGGTGTGTCACACGTTGCAGATTGTGGGTGGACCATCTTCCTGGCCATAGGAACATGCCTCATGCTGTTGAGCATGATCAGCAGGTGTTGATGCCATGCATTCTGTATGCTATCAGCACTGCCATTTCACTTTTATACCAGCAACACGTGCCTGCCTATACAGGAAGGGATGAATGCGCAGAAGCGGCAGTGGCACTGGGACAAGCGGAAAAAGAAGTATGTTCAAGTTGCTGGCAATGAGCTTAAGCCAGGCAAGGGCCAAAAGCGCATCAAGACAGAAAGTGGCAAAAAGATTGATGCATCAAAGGTACGTATCACATGGCAGGGTTGCCGATGCATGTTGGCCATGTGGTGCACATGCAACCAGCCAACTGTGGTGCTGCACCCTGCAGGCCAACAAGGGCCTGTACCAGAAATGGGCCAAGGCGCAGCACAAGCGTGTGGCAGCAGCTGGCAGCCTGGAGGAGGAGGACGGTGGAGCTAACCAGAAGCTGGCTGACCGCTTCAAGCCAGGCATGCGGCACCAGAGTTGGAAAGCCAAGGGGCCCAAGGGCGCCAACCAGCGTGGAGGGGAGCTGCGCAGCAAAGACAGTGTGCGGAAGGAGCGCGAGAAAAAGGAGCGGCGGAAGGAGTGGCTGCAGCAGCGCAGCCAACAAAAGCGCGAGGGGGGGGGTGGTGGTGGGCGGAAGGCAAACGCAGGGAGGCCAGGCCCAGGGAAGCCGCATGGTGTGAGCAAAGGGGGTGGAAAGAAGGGTGGCCGGCGGTGAGCATGTGCGGCTGCGTTGAAACGAAGGTAGCTGGTTCAGTTGATATTGGGCTCCCTTACATGCTACATGTTCAAAATGCTGTACACACCTAGCTACTGCAGCGTTCCATTCTCGAACCTCAAAACCCAAGCCCACACTTTCCACACAGCAGGATCTGGGAGTCGTGATGGCTTATTTCTTCAAAAGGCTGGGTACCAGGTCCTCGAACTGCAGGCGGCGACCAGCAGTTGGTGACGTGCCCGCCACAGGCATGTAAGCATGTGTTCAGAACATCCAGCTAGCAGGCAACAAGGATGCTGCGCACCTCTTTTGATGACTGTTGCCATGCTGAGCCCACACCCAGGCCAGCAGAGAACGCTGTCACTGCCGTCCGCATGTAAGGCCCCCCTGCATGTTGCCTTGTGCATCATGCACGTGTGGGTCCGTGTCACATGCGATGCACACCCCCTCGCATATCACCCCCCACAAGCACACCCTCAAGTTTGATCTCACCCAAAAAGCTTCTGACACCACTCACGAAAGAGAATCAGTGCACTGGCACCGCCCAGAGCGATGCCGTAAGATAAGCGACGCAAGCTGAGGTCCACAAGACGATCCCAGCGTGCATCAATTTCGAGCTCAGGTGTTGCAGGCATTGCGTACGACCGTCACTTTGATCAGACGTTTGCAGCACACAGAGAATCAAAAGAAGCACTTGATCCTGGGCAAGGTGCGTCTCGGTCCGTGAGGACACAATAAGTGGGAGTGATGGACGATGACCTTTGTTACTTACCTAGCCAGCTAGGCACACACCTGGCTGGCTAATCTTGACCATGGCCTTGTCATCAGCTGCTCGCCCACTGGCCACAATCAGGGCAGGTAAGAACGCTCAACTCTGCATTTTGTCGCCTCCTGGGCAATCGCTTTACATATTCACGCAGGTGCAGTGGTGCGGAGTCGTGTTGCTGCGGTTCGCACAATGGCAAATGCTTCCTTGGGGCCCGAGTCCACTGTAAGCCAACCTTCCCAGGTGGCATGTTTGGGTTCAACCGGCTGGGGCCATGTGGCTCGGCATGTGGCCATCGGTGTGCATGCCCATGAGAGGGTCTGGGCATTATGCATTCCTGTGTGGCTGGGCACCAAGCCTGCTGCTCCAGGCAGCAGACACCCTCAAGCTGGTAATTTTGTTCCAACACGCAGGTGGAGAAGATAAAGACCATGACTGGCAACAACGCAGTGGTGATTTTCTCAAAGACGTAAGTGTCGCGGAACCATACATCTTATGTCCACGCCACTGTACTGCGGGTGGCCATTTGACAGTGCCTGCTGTTTAATTGTCAAGATTTGCAGCGCATTGATTGCGAGAAATTGTCCTGCTGTGGCCTGGGCTGCCACCCAGCCCCAGTACGTTGGCTGCATGCTGGAGGTGCTTGTCACTGGGGCAGTCAGGAGATGGTATGCACGACGTGCGGCACTTTGTTGTGGCTGCGTAGCTGACCTTGGGCACAGGAGCTTCAATAAGGGCTGGGGTTCTTGCTGCAGATGGTCTAGTCCATTGTCGCAGCTTATGTTATGATAGCTTCAACCCAGTTGATGGCTCTCAAATTCTATCTGGCTCTGGCAAGCAGCTGGAAGCTGTGATATGCCACTGTTATGTGAGTTATTGGTTGTGAGACACATGAAGCATGCTATTGATCATGCTTGCAGGTACTGCCCTTACTGCACACGTGTCAAGGACCTGCTGATCAAGGATCTGAAGGTCAACGCCAAGGTGGGGGAGCCAGACCGGGGAACGAGGCACTGGTATCAGTCCGCTATCCACACAGCTCTACGAACCCTAATAAATACCCCACAGCTGAGCATGAAGATGAGCACTGCTGTGTGGCTGCGTCACAGGTGCTGGAGCTAGACACAATGGGTGCTGAGGGTGATGCCATTCAGGGTTCCCTGCTTGCAGTAACGGGGCGAAGGACTGTGCCACAGGTTTGTGCCTAGGGCAGCTGTCACGTAGACCACAATGTGTGCACATCGCAATGGTGTGTGCACATCACAATCAGGCGGCTGGAGCGGTGGTGGCAGTGGCTGTGTGCACCAGCATCAGGCAGCAATGACGACCAATGTTCGTTTGGATGTTTGCACAAACTACAAACATGTCGTGAAACCCGGCAACTCACAACGGTTGGATGCAGGTGTTTGTGGGCAACAAGTTCATTGGGGGCTGCGACGACACGGTACGCACTGCGAAAAGAATGCTTCATTTGATCGACCCACACCTAGTCCAGGAAGTACTACATGTGTGCACCGGACATGCTGCAGCATTTGACTTCAGAAGCCTACTTCCAATGCGGTGGAGCTCATTTCTTGCTGTCATTGTGCTTGCAGATGGCCCTGCATGGTGCAGGCGGGCTAATCCCTGCCCTTAAGAGTGCAGGAGTGAATGTGGTCGCATAGGACGGAGCAAACTTGGAGCACAGAGAAGCAAAGGACAGATGCAGCAGTCTTGCATGACACATGCATCCCTATGCATATGATAAACTAAATTTGGCACACCTGGTAGTCCTGCCACTACAGTTGCAGTGCGTACACAGCGTGTGGACCAGCATGTGCCATCAGATGTGTGTGACATGTTCCGTGTCGGTGCCTCAGTGCCACTGGTCTGTTCACACTGCATTTTACTGCACATTTACATGTGCAACTCTTCACAATGTAAACATAGCACCCATGTACCTTCCCACCTGAAGCCATGTCTATTCAGAACCATTTTGATTTCCTAGCCTCCAAGTTCTTGAACAAGGTTTCGACCTTGTTCCAGCACGGAGCCAGCGACGGGGAGAAGAAGTTTACGTTCTCAGAGCTGAAAAACCTCTACGATGTGCTGCAGCGCAATCCTGTGGTTAATGAGTCCAACAAAGCGTTGGTAGTGGAGACTGTGCGGTCTATTGCCGAGTTCATGATCTGGGGCGACCAGAATGAACCTCGCATGTTCGATTTTCTGCTTGAAAATAACATCATGGTGCGTAGCAATCACGATTGGGTGGTAATGCACGTGAGGCCGAAATCAGGGTTGGCCACACGCCTGCATACTCTTCCATGTGCAGATATACCTCCAGAAGATGTTGCAACAACCCGCGAATCGCTCGGGGGAGGTGGCGAAGCAGGTTCTGCAGACTCTTGGCATCATCATTCAGAACATCAAGAGCGAGACTGGCATTTTCTTCCTGTTCTCCAACAACCACATCAACAACATCGTCGGTATCCGCTTTGATTTTGAGGATGAGGAGGTGCTGGGCTACTACATTTCCTTCCTGAAGGCCATAAGCCTGAAGCTAACCCCCAGCACAGTGCAGTTCTTTTTGGTGGACCCCACCAGCGAGCAGCGGGGTGCTGAGGGCCTGGCGTTTCCTCTTTACACAGAGGCCATCAAGTTCGCACACCACAAGGAGGGCATGGTCCGCGCAGGCGTGCGCACTCTCACGCTGAACGTGTACTCGGTGCGCGACCCATACATCCAGGCGTTTGTGACCACGCCACCTGCTACCTCGTACTTCTCTGAGGTGGCCAAGTACATGGCAGAGCAGTTTAAGGTGCGGCAAACGCAAGGCGTTGGTGGGGGTGCACGAGCATGAAAGAGGAACTGCCATGAGGGCAGCAACTGCACAGCACGACCAGCATATGCACCACGTGCATACACACAATCATCACTGCACACACCCTCGTTTGCACAGATCCTGGATACACGGATGGCAGCTGCACAAGGGTTCGGGCAGCAGATGTTGTCGCAGCTCGATTCCCAGATTGCTGAGGTGGAGGACATGCTGTCATACTGCAGTGATGTGCTGAACACAGGTACGAGGTGGGAAATGTAAATGTGACACAGGTGAACTGTTTAATTTTCCTGTGTAGTAGCATGTGCACACGGTTGTGGCTGGCAGCACGACAAAAGCGGGTGTGGACATAGGTTCATGTCAATCGTATCGCACCACGTGGTGGCTTACCGACACACATTCTAAATGCTGCGTGTGTAGGGCACCCATATGTCGCACACCTCCTGTCCAAGCAGCTGTGGACACAGCTGGTGGGGCCATACATGCTCGCACCTCTATTGGCGGCATGTGATGCTGGTGGGTGGTGCGCAAGCCCATATGTGGGTGGTGTCAGCAACTGCCCATGATCTACTGTACTGATGCATTATGACTATCAGGTCATTGGTCACCATGCGAGTCCCTAATCAACGGTTTGCTTGGCCGTACTGGCAGCAGGTACAACGCAAGCCGCAACACACCTGATCAAGCCCCAGACAGCTCTGTACATCCTGGAACGCGTGTTTCATCTCATCAATTACCGTCCACTGCTACACAATGTTGCAGTGGTGCTGCTCGCACCCCCACAGGATGCCAGCACACCACGCAGCAACCTGTTGCAACCATGGGCTTTAGGGCCAGCAGATTGCAGTGTCCCTTCGTGCAGGCTGGTGCTGGCTACGGTACTGCGATCCCAGGAGCCCTTCGTGGCCCCTGCCGCGCTGCGCATGTTGCTGGCCCTTATCAAATGCTCCTCAATGGATGCGGCTCTCATGGCAGCACTGGATGTGCTGCCTGCTGCACGTATTGGGGACTGGGCTGCTGCGATCCCCAGCACAGCTTGTGGGCTGTGTGACCTGCCAGCACAGTTAATGGCACAGCGGCTCACGCCTGCGCCTGCAGACAGCACCACGCCAGCGACCCTGTCTGGGCAGCTGGAGTTTGCGTACTACTCAGTGTGGACGAATGCATCACACCCTCTCTCACAGCAAGCCCACCCAGCACCACACCTGAATGCCAACGGCATGCATGTGGTGGACAGCCAAGCAGCCATGACAGCCAGCAGCAGCTCATCACAGATGGATGGTCCCACGCCGCTTCTCAACTCACTTACCCCAGCCAACCCAGGGACACCACGCACAGCCACGCTGCCACACCCACTGGCAGATGCATTTGACAACCGCAGCCATGTGGATGTGGCCCCACTTATCTCCTTGGATGACGATGATGAGGTCCCAGCCCCCGCAGCACCAGCGCCTGTGAACATGCCAGGCGCAGCCCTGGATGCCGTTGTGACGAGTTCCCTGGGCGCAGCGGCATCTGAGCTGGAGGCTATGCAGGAGGTCAGTAGCCTAGATGCACAGATCGATGAGATTGTGCACAACCTTGTGGAGGTGGCAATCAGGGAGGCAGCACATAACCTACAAGTTGGTCTCTCACAAGGCCAGGAGGATGTGCATCAGGTGCATGACGCACCAGCGCACGCATTGATACAGCTCAACACCTCAGGATCGCCAGAACCATTTGAGCCATTGCCAGAGCCGGCAGTGGTGCCATGCGCGGTGCACATAGAGTCCTGCCATGAGCTGCAGGGGTTATGGCTGGTTGACGCACTGTTTGACATCCTGCACGCTACTCATTTGCCTGTCCATGCCGTGTGGCATGTTGCGTACCTGCTCCAGCAGTGGCTTCACAGGCCGCAGCCGTCAGCACACGACACAGATGGCAACATGGCTGCACAAGCATGGGCATGCACGATCAGTGCAGAGCAGCGGCAGCAGCTGGGAGCGGCGCTGGCAGCGGCAGGAGCAGCTGTTCTAGAGCAGATGGATGGCATGTGGAGCGAGGCCTTCTTTTCTCTCCTGTGCCAGGAGTGGGGTATCGCAGCAGATGCCATCCACATGCCGCTACTGCGTACCACCAGTGAACTGCTGATGGTTGGGCCACATCTGTACCCAGCAGAGCCCGCACCCCTGCAGGTGCAGCGTGCACATCACCTAGCTATGGGCGTCAGCGCTGTCGGTGCACTGAAAATGATCCACTCGGTGGGGCGGCTGGTGTCACTGCTGCAATTGTCGGAAGTGCTGCGGGAGGGCAAGGTGTCGCGCGTGCCGCCTGTGCCACCAGCGCCCAAGGAGGACTACCTTCGGCAAGACATCACAGAGGGGCAGCACGTAGAGATGAGTGCGGTGAGCTGGACGTGGATCGGGCATTCATTGTAACTGAGTTCAGGGCCACTGAGATTTGAGGAACCCAACATTTTTTCTAATGCGCACGGGCATTGCACGCCATGCACGCCGCCATTATTTCTGGTTGCACGCACACAAGCGCTGTGATGAGATGCTCTCCTTCTGTTGTTGGCTGTGCAGGCCACCTCCATTCCATGTCAGGTCTCATTCCAAGCGGGCCAAGAGCGGCGTGTGTACTTCTCAGTGAAGGGTGCATGCCTGGAGCACATCAGTCAGCTGGAGCAGGACCCTGCAGTGCTGCTTCGTACGGGACCAGCCTCCAACCCAGTGTTGCCTGGGAGCCCAGGCGGTGGTGAAGAGCGCCGTGTGGAGAGCGCAGGGCCACGCCCCGACCTCATCCACAGCTCACCAGGCATTGTATTGGCAGAACCTGCACCCACGCGGCTGCATGCAGGAATTGTGCTCGCCACTGCACCACTCATGGGCAGCCAACCATTTGTAGACCCCAACGTCAACAGGTGGCTACATGTGCATGTGCGGCCTTCTGTGCGCGGCCTGCTGCGCCTCGTGCGCACAGCAGCAGGGAAAAAGGGGGGGATTATAGCAGCTATCAAGAGCTTAGCAGACGGTCACTGGGTGCTTGCTTTCCAAGATGCAGACCGCGTGCGGAATGCAGTCCTGCTGGTGCAGGACCAGCAGGCGCGACTACAATGTGTGCACCGAGAACTGGCAGGCATGGTGATCGAGTCGCTGGTTTCACTAGTCATGTGAGTGTGCTGTGCAGGGGCCATTCTCTGCTCTTGGTGGGCGAGTTATGTAAGAACAAGCCCACCACTACAAGGGCTGGTACTGCCTGGTACTGCCTGAACCCACTGGATTCTCGGCGTTGGAAGCATTCCACTTCAAGTGGTTTTGCGTAAGGCGAGAGTTTGCAACCTGCACGAGACCGTAGGTACAAACATCGAATGGTCCCTGCAGTGGATTAGCGGCAGCAAGCAGAGCTTCTAAGACTGTTGAACACCAAGCTCCACGAATTTGTTTACATCACCTCCATGATGGCTGCTTTTGGGCATAGCACCTGAATGGTTGCCGAACGAGGGCACGAAGTAGTGGAAGTGAGCGCGGAAGGGATTGGCGTAAAGCTTCCGCAGTTACCGCAGGCAGAACCAGTTGAGTCCAGCGGAGATGCAGAGGAGCGGGATTCAGGACTCAGGGACGCAGCATCTCGGTGCGTGCATCCTGGAACGTATGTAAGCTCGACACCTATTTCTAAGTCAACATGCCATGGCAGCATGCAGCCAAAAGCGACATGTGCCCTTTGATCGCACCTGCATACTGTGCATGATCGTGCAGACAGGTTTTTCTGCACATGCTTTGTTGCCAACGTCCAGGCCGTGCGTCATTTGATTCACAGGCTGCCCCCGCACGTCATGCCCCGGCACATGGCGCCCAGGCTCAACACAGCTATTCCGCCACCCATCAGCACATTACCATTGCAGCTGAAGATCAAACCGCCATCCACAGCCCTGTCAAAGAGCTCATCGCAGGGGGCAGCACGCAGCATCCCAGAGCTGGCACGTGAGTGCAGTGTGCCATGCAGTGGACTGGTGCAGCATGCTTAAAGACGAGGTACGAGCTACCCCTGATGTGTCCCTTGGATGTTCATGAGTGCAGGTGCGCGCTCCCCTGAGCGTCTGCCCGCAGTCAAGGCGCCATCCCAGGCGGTGCGCTACACGTGGGACCAGGATTTTGACCGACTCGTGAGGGTGCGTGCATGCACTCGCTGTACATCATATGCTCTGTTTGTCCTTGGGTGTAGCTGCAGTTGTACCCAAATGTTGCCATCCTAGCCCACGGTTTCAGCTGCAGATCGCACCTGCCTCTGCCCAGCCTCCTTGAACGCAGCTGACAGTTTGCAGTGCTTCTAGCGTGTGGCAGCATCAGACACAGCTGTAAATCGACGTTGTGTTGTCCCTGATATGATGATCATGATGCTGTCTGAACATGAATACATAACGACCCATACCTGAATTTTTTTGCATGAATACTACCTCAGATGTCCCACATGTGCGTGCCCCAGCGCCAGGTGCCACTAACTTGACATTTACACAACTATAACTTCTTGCCACTGCGCCGTCCGCATTGTCCCTCAAACCCACTGTCCCCGCAGAGTCGCATGATGACCGCTGACACCCTGACGCCTTCAGCTGGGCTCATTGGCGCGCTGTCAACTGCGCCCAGCGCACAAGAAATTGGGGTGGAGCCAGACGCTAAGTCTCTGGCATGGTTCAGGGACAACTACACAGAGCCACCACCCACCCACAGGCGGGATGCAGTCGCAGTGTCACATTGGCTGGAGGGCCAGATGTTTGCACTGCAGAAGACGCTGGAAAAGCAGCAGTTGCTGCCGAGCCAGCGCGTCACATCACCCCGGCCCGGCCGCACCTCCACCTCCCCGTCACGCGCCGAACGCACGTCCTCGCCACACCCAGCCAGCACCAGCACAGGGGGTGCGCCCCCACCTGCCACGGAAGCCAGCGCCACCAGCCCACCCCGGTCCAGCAGCCCTGGTGCTGCCGGAACCAGCTTTGCGCTCAGTGATGACGGCCGCTCAGCAGTGCTTGCTGTGCGCGATGTGGATGGCTTCCTGTCGTCGGCGGTGCTGAACCACCAGGAGCAGCTGCTGACGCGCGGCATGGAGGAGCTGTGCGGCCAGGTGGCCACGCTGTGTGTGGAGCGCGGCCACCTCATGTGGCAGCTGTGGGCTGCACTGCGGCACATGCTGCGGCTGATGCTGCAGGACCGGGACATGTCGAGGTGCGCAGGAGGAGCGTTGGGGTATATCCTCATGCATGCCGGCAGGGTTGTCGTGGCCAGTCTGTGCTGCAAATGCTTGCAACTGTGCAGCATTGTAAGGTGCAGTGGTGTTGTGGGCATGCTTCTGCAGAACCGTCTGTTCAGAATTGATGCGAGCTTGGTCACTGACGAGCTTGAGTCATACCTGTCAATTCTGATGTGCCACAGGAACATCACACGTGAAGCGCGGCGCACGGAACTTGCAGCACTGGAGAACACGCGCATAGCTCAGGCACAAATGAAGGAAGAGGTGGAGGAGCTGAATCGCATGTGGGTGGTCGGTGGTGGCAGCGGACTGGTGCCAATCTGCATGCTGTAGGGCCTGCAGTGTAGGCGGAGGCACGGTCCGCCCGAGAAATGTGATCCAGGCCATTGGTTGATGAGATTGCCTTGTCTTGGTTCATCTAGTCAGCATCACAACAGGGCGGCTACCGTTTACCCTCATGATGCTGTACCCACGCGCTGTACTTGTGCAGGAATGAGGTGCTCAATCGGCGCGTGCTCATTGCGAAGCAGGACGCAGACAGCGCCAAGGCACGTGTGGCTGAGCTGGATACCAAGCTGGCCGCGTTGGCCAATGCCAACCCCACAGTGCTGCAGGCACAAATCCAGCAGCTCACGGACAACCTGAGCATGAATGAAAAGCAGGTGGCAGCACTCACAGTCAAACTGGAAGCTTCGCAGCGTGAGTTGCTGGAAAGCCAGAAGGAGGTGGCATACCTCACAAAGGTACAGTTCATAGCACTGTGCTGGGTAGTACAACAGGGTGAATGCAAAGCTCGTTCAATATCAGTACGGGGCTCATGTTGTGATGCCTCTATGACGGGGGACAAGGGAGGCATGTCAAGCGCGTGGGCCGCACCGTGCCATACTCGTGCTGCCTGGTGTTCCTGCACATGTGATGTACTGTCCGGTTGAGACATGAGAATTTCGTCTTCCCATGCACATGCACAGACGCTGTCAGAGGCACGCGCAGAGCTGACCACCATGGCAGGGGAGCTGGGCGCGCGCACGCCACGCCCGCAGCAGCCAAAGCAGCCACCCTGGGAGCTGGTGCGTGGCTGCTGACCATGTGATAGAGCGCCGTGCTTATACCACTCACATCTGGCGCGATGCATGATAGCGTACTGGACTGTGCAGGTTTGCCGCTGTGTCTTGTGGGGGCCTCGCACCTGGAAACTAGCGACTGTCGACCCGTGCACTACGCACAGGTTATGACTTGGTTTAAAGAAATAGATGGTGTGTAACATAGGGCTTTACATCAGATATGGAAGCATTACACTTGGCAAGCTCCACCCGCGCCATGCACACAAACCATGACATTAGTGGTCCCTGAACACCTCTGTAAACACCACATTAGGTGTTTGCGCTTTTGCAGCCTCCATGTCCTCCATGGCATTGGCCTCTTTGTCATACATTGGCCATGCAGATTACAGAGGAGGAGACAGCATTGGCACAGGCAGCGCTGCGTGAGGGCTGCTCTGCAACTGACATGCACCGCCTTATGCTGGGGGTGACTTTCAACAACTGCAATGTCATGCCCTGGGTCAACGAGTTCATGGTGGGTGGTTTGCCCTCCCTGGTTCCCTGTGCAGCCATCTCTGCCTCTGCTACATGCACCATGTGTGTCATGGCACTGTGGGTTGCTGCCGACCCACAGCAGCATGCACCTGCGTGGGAACTGCACAGGGTGTGTGCCGCCACTGGGTCCCCGCTTCAAGAGTCACCCAAGGCGAGGAAGGAGCGGGCGAGGGGGCGAGCGCTGAGCCTGCTGAGGCAGAGGGCAGCTCCAGCCCCAACCGGAACCACAGCCCACCCAAGCGCGCCGCGTCCGTCAGCAACCTCAACCGCCTGCAGTCCATGGCGCACACGGCAGGAGCGCCATCCACTATTGGCACACGCACCACGACGCGGCCTGGCCGCAAGTCCAAGCTGATGGCGCACGTGCAGCTGCCGTCCATCAAAGAGCTGCAGCCACAGGTACACCCATGCTTGTGCTGAACATGTCATCTCTGTTCTCTCAATGCACTTGCACGAGAACATCATTGGGCAGTCATCAAGCGCGTCTGCTGCCTGCCATGGTCCTTTGGCCTTGTGCACTCAGCTGCATGGCACCAAGCTCCATACACTCACATGGCTACCTCACGTCTCGTCCCTGCTGCAGCTGGCCAAGCTCATCGCACAGCAGAATGCTACAGTGCTCGGCCGCTCCCTGGCAGCTGACGTGGTGCAGGCAGTGGCGCAGATGAGCAACCATGGTGTTGACCCTGACTCGATTGCCTGCGTTCTATTGGGCTCACTCTCACCGGAGGGTACGTGATGCCCAATCCATTTGCCGGCCCTACTCCAGAACTGCACTGCAGTGGTCATGTATGCCACGCTCTACAGTGTGCTGTGTCTTGGGCGGCAATGGCAGATGTTGGTGTCCGTTGCATGGCCCCTCTGGCACTGCAGCTTAATCATTGTGGCTGGCCCTGTTCCGCACAGGTGCGGAGCTGACGCCATACAAGGCGCTGGCAGGAATCCTGGCGCAGCGTTTCAACGGCGACCCCAATGACATTGGCGGCCCCATCACGGAGTCGCTGCAGCTGGCGGCGTTCAGCACACGTGAGCGCGTTGAGCTGCTGGAGGCGCAAGTGCTGCGGCAGCACAGGTATGCGCGGCGACAATCACCAGCACAGGGTGTAAGGCGGCAATGCAACAGCCGCAACAATCATGTTGGTGGGCAACATTGCGTGTTTCAGCTAGTAGCGTCACGGTGTCTTGCATGTTCAGACCCGTGGGACGTTGCGTATAACGACATATCCTTTCCATGATCGTGGCGCAGGATGGCCGTTAAGCTGCGACGCGCGGTTGTGGAGCAGCGGCGGCAGGCAGAGGACACGAGGGAGAAGGAAGCCAAGCTGCAAGCACGGAAGGTCACGCGTAAGCCACACCCACTCAAGGCGCTACTGGAGCAGAAGCGCGCCGAGTTCTTCATGGGCCTTGGCACTGGTGACCTGGATGTGCCCACGGTGCTGCAGATCGATGGCCGCGTGTACAACAGGTGCGAACCCTTGCTGATTCATGGACACAAAGACTATTGCTCGTCTGCAGGCCTTGCTGCAAGGGACTGGCCTGCTTGCTGCACTCTCAAGGTGTGGAGCTTGGTGTGATATCCTGAGCGTGTGCAGGGCGATTGAAAAGGCAGATGCAGAGCGCATGGTGCACACCATTTGGCGTTCGAAGGCAGACTTTGAAGCAACCAATGATGTGAGCATATCACTAGCGGACTACCTGTACGTATACCTGCACCGCAAGCACGGCACACCCAAGGTGTGGGTTGGTTGAGCTGGGGCAATTGCATCCACACTATGCTGGAGCGCCGAGCCAGTCACAGCAGCTGGCCTTGTTGCACTGGTTTTGAGGGTGCACTCTGCACCGGTATGATTGCAAGGGTGTGGGTAAGCGTGCTGTGCCAGCCCTTTGTACAATGTTTTCTTCATGCTCTGCTGCTGCGTGCGTGTAGGCCATCTGTGAAGCTGCATACAACCTGCTGTACACGCTGCACCAGCATGCGTATGACCCCGACTGCAACCTCTTCATCAAGGCAAGTAGTGGGGGTGTTCCTAGGGGCGATGTGCATAACTGCGCACTCTGTGTGCGGCTACCTGCTGTTGTCAAGCTACCAGCACAGAATTCACATGTTGTAGCAATTGTCCAGATGCAGCAGCTCTCCATCACTGACCAACCGCGGCCACCACTTTAGCGCGCCCCCCCCCCCCCCCCCCAAAACACACACACCTTCCCTCCACAGGTGTTCATGAATGAACTGGATGAGGACACCAAGGCACAGCAGGACCAGCTCAAAGTCAGGATCCTGGAGCTGCTCAAGGCAGTGGATCTCAAGGCGAATACAAAGCTCACTGGCTGGCTGCTCAAGGCTGATGTGCGGCATGCACTCAAGGAGCATTTGACGCAGAAGACGGAGGCACAGCTCACTGAGCTGTTCGATGCGCTGGACAGTGATGAGCCGAAGGAGCTGGTCAACTACAACAGGTGCGGTCAACCCAAAGGGCCGGTGGCTTTGTGCCAGTTGCAGCATGGCGACTGCAGCAAGTTGCACGCATGATCTGCTTGTTTGGGGGTGTACCAATGGTGTTCACACAAGCACATGCAATCACCATGATACACCCTGTTTCATGTGTCGTTCACCGCCCACACACCATGCAGGCTCTTTGATGATGACTCGGACCTGAACCAGGGCGTGTTTGCCGAGACCATCCGGCAGCAACACTTGAATGAGGCGCTTGATTTTTACCAGGCAGTTGAGGACGTTGTGCTGGACCAGGCTGAGAAGAATGGCACAGACAGCTGCACACCAGCGATGCTAGCATATGCACTGCGCAAGGCGCACTCGAACATGGAGCAAGAGCAGCACGACCAGTATGTGGCTCGCGTCTTCCCAGGTGCTGCAACAGGTGCGTGCCTTTTGAGATGAGTGCAAAGATACAATGGATTGATCAAATCAACCACATGGGAAAAGCCGGCACAGACAGGATGATGTGCACTGCTGCGCCACCTAGCATGGCACCCCGCATGCCGCCCTGCTGCTGATGTGCACAGCCATCAGCAGGCTGCTGCCCCATGCGTCTGCAGGCAAGAAGCAGGGTGTGCCACTGGACGAAGGGCTGCGCATGCTGCGCTCCAAACGCGCACCCAACATGGTGGACGCGCAGGCAGCCCTGGAGCTCAGCACAGCAAAGGGCGGGGCCCGAGGCGGGAGCGAAGCGCGTGGCGGCAGGCGCACACTCATGTGGGGAGAGAATGACGAGCAGCCAGCACCAGCATCTGTTCAGGCCATGCGGCAGGGTGCATCACCTGTGCCCCCGCTGCCACTTGTGCCAGCAGACTAGTGGCAAACAGGTTACACACACCTGCATGCCTGTGCCTGTGGTCATCAGATCATGTTAATCTAGCATCCAAATGAAGCGTGCTTTTCACAGAGCCAGCCTTTCCATGTTGTAGCTGACTTGCATGTATTCTACACAAACGGGTCTGCCCCCAACCCATAGTGGCCGCCCGTCTGCTTCAGTCCACGTGCATATGCCTCCTCCTGATCGTGCAGCACACGTGCTTGCTCCTCCTCTGCGTGCAAATGGCCACCGCAGCAGTTGTGTAACCTGACTCAATCCACCCTAGACTTCACCCTAGACGGTTTACAAGTCCGCAGCGTGAACCTGATTAATAGTGCAGGTTTTGTGTCATATCATGCCAGGAAATCTGCCTTTGTTTTGCTCACTCACTTGTCATAGCAGTGCCCGGGCCCCCTTGTGCCGCAACAGTAGATGGTGGTGCGGGCCCTGCTACAGATTGTTTCACACCCAGCAACCGCATGAACTTAGCTTTCTCAGCTTCAGTGCTGAATTCAGCTGCATCCCAGCGGTTGGCACCTGCACCGTTACACATGATGCGGCAGGGAGCGTGTGATTAGACTAGACGTGAGCGTTACGTACAGTTGACCATGGTTTGCCCGATGTTACTTTGCAACAGAACGGCCGCCGCTTGCGAACAGCAAAAAAGTGGCAGGTGCGAGAGAAGGCACAGTTATTGCACGCCTCCGCACCGTAGACAGCCTGCGCAACGTCAGAAATGGCTGGGGCTGCCACTTGAGGTATCTGTGGTCCCGCAGCAGCTGCAACCTTGGCCAGGCTTGCCTCAGCCTTCTTGCTGCCCCACAGCAGCACCTTCTTCTGCTGCAGTGTGAGCGCGGTTGATGGGGCTGCTGGCGCAGCGATGGCTGTCAACGCTGGGTTGGCCATCATCCGCCGTACCATCTCAGCTGGATCAGGGGGGGCCTGGGGTTGGGGTGCTGGCGGTGCTGCAGCCGGTGCCCCTGTTGGGCCTTTGTCCCACCCACCACTGCGCCTGCAAGTATGGGTGATTAGCATGACGCATTGTTCATCAGCATGACGCCTGAAAACAAGCTGCTGTACATCAGTATGAAGTGAGCTTTGTGATGGATCATGTGATCGCCCAAGGTGCTGCTTACCTTTGCCTGCTAGGGCTTGATGTCTGCGATTTCCTTGCGGGGGATCGACTGCGCTCCCTATCCCGACTTTTGCTTTCTCCGTGTGTACCATGATCCTTGTCCCCACTTCCCCACTCCCTGTCCCTCTCCCTCTCCCTCTCCCTGGCCCTATCCCTTTCCCGGTCCCTGTTCCTTTCCCTTTCTCTGTCCCTGGCCCCGTCCCTTTCTCGGTCCCTACTCCGTTCTCTGTCCCTGCCTCCGCCCCTGCTCCTGCCTCGATGATCTGCCCAATGCCCTTCGCTGCCTGCATCCTGGCCGCTGCCCCTGTCCTGCCTGCTTCCCCCATCCATACCCATACGCTGGTTTGCGCCTAAACCCCAGTCCTTGCTAACAGCCCTGTCTCTGCGCCGGTCCCGCTCTGCCTCTCTGCCCTGGACTGCCGCATCTCTGCCTTCGTCTCTGGCATGCTCCCTCCTGTCTGGGTCCCTGTTGCTGTTGTTGCCTTGCCTCCTGCCATCATATGCCCTGCTACCAGTTCCGCACAAGTCCGGGCCCCAGTCCCCAGTCCTGCACAGATGGTAAATGGCCACATGTTACGTGACAATGCGCAGTGGTATAAAGTACAGCAGGCAGAATTGGCAAGCTGCAACATGACAAGAACACAGCGAGCTTACATGCTCAATGGTCCGTCTTTCTTGCCCGCTTCGCAGCCATGCAAGCGTCCATGCCCCTCCTCGCGCTGTGCGGAGCCACTTTCACCCGTCCGTGCCCTGCAGTTGGCAGATTTGAGGAAATGCAGCACTGGAACACGCAGCATGGGCACCAGCTGGTTGGTGGCTGGTGCATGAGGGCACACTGCACGCGGCTTGCGCAGGTTTGCCATGCCCATGCTCATTTTACAGATTTTGCTTCCTTAGCATTTGCCACACGTTGTTGCCTCACCAGCGCGCTTCTTGTAAACATTACCTGTGCATTGCATGTAACACACCTCTGGTTAAAAAAACTTTGAAACCCTCGTCCGGATGCTCCACCGCCTGCAGGTCGGTCCATCCGGTTGTCTGCGCTTGGTTGTGAGGGTTTGATCTCAAGTATTACTGCTCATGAGATACAACTTCCTCGTGAACAGCGATTTGCGAATTCCTCATTCGCATAGCTAAATGCGGCTGCCAAGATTCGAGGTCACAAGGGCAAGTGTACCTTTCATAAAATTTGTGGAAAGGTAACAACGGGTTGAGTGCATTCATTTTGCAAAATCTAATGCATTTTCCTTTGTGCCGTTGCTGCCCTTCTTTTTGCTACGCTACTCCAGTTTTTCGACAAGCGCTCCATTTGAAGCATCTTGTAAATCAGCTTAGTATTGATCACGCAACGTTCTTGTCGTAAAACCCAGGAATGGTCAATGCCAGCAGGAGTCCTGGCAAGGGCAAGTCAGAAGTTTCATAAGCAGGTAACATGGCAACAGTGGCTGTTGAAGGGTAGAGAGAACCTTGCAAAGGCAGCATCCATGAGCCTGTGTGGGTCCATGTGGACCGCGCCATGCTGCCTACGATGCACCTGCCGCTGGTGGTCCTGCCATCATCAGTTTGCATTCAAATGCTGCAGGAGACGTGGCACGATGTCCATCACAAGGCTGGACGTCAAGGATGCGTCATTTGGGGTTGCTCAGCTGTCTGAAGTGACACAGCTGGCACTGACCAATCGTGGCATCCATGACCTCGGGTGCTTGGCACGCGAGTGCCCACATCTCACAGAGCTCAACTTGGGCTTCAATTCCCTGTCAACACTTCAGGGACTAGGAGCGCTGACGGGCCTTACCTCGCTGAACCTTTCACACAACCACTTGGCAGCACTGAAGGGCCTGTCCAGCTTGACCAGCCTCACGTCATTGAATGTGGGTCACAATAAAATCAGCAACATTGCTGGGTTGTCAGCATGCACTGGACTCAAGGATCTCTGGGTACAGAACAACCAACTCAAGCATGCCAGTGAGCTCAGCGTTCTCAGCGCCCTGCCTAGCCTGGAGCGGCTGGTGCTGTCACCCAACCCAGTGTGCAAAGCTGATGTGTACAGGCCAATGGTCGTGGCCCTGTCACCATCTCTAAAAGTGCTGGATGGCCAGGCTGTCACTCAGGCAGATTGTCAGGCAGCATCGTGCATCGCGTTGCAAGACCACATATTGCCTCCTGCGCCAGCCGCACCCTCACCCACACCGCCTTGCATCGGGTCAGGAGGGCGGCAGCGGCACAGTGCACCTGCCAGCACAGCCAGCTCAGCACTTGGATCACCGGCAGTCCAGGTGCGCAACGGCCTGCCTGGCCGGCGGGGGCAGCTCCCTGCCAGGGCGCCTGGGCTGCCAAAGCCACGTCAGCAGGCCGCATCAGATGCCGGTGAGTGGCTTTGGATTTTGGCCATTCCACCTGCATGGACTTCGTGTGTTCATTCTGTGGGTGCTGCTGCAATGTGCTGGTTGAGAGCTCTGACTGCCTGGCTCTTACATGCTGCACGGCAAGCTTCAAATGTCAAGGCCAGGACATGGGCTTGTGCCTGCTTGCACAGACGCACATCAACGCAATGAGCCCAGTCAAGAGGGGCCACCAACACAGCAGGATGGCGACGAGCACGCAAATGGCAGGCCCAGCACCACCCGCAGTGATGATGACCTGCTGAGCCTGCTGACAGAGGCGACCAGCATGCTGGGTGGTGGCAGAGGGCGCCGCAGAACACAGCCAGCCAAACACATACCTCGGCTTAGGGAGCTACCAGCAGATTCCTTGTTTAACGTGTGTGGGTTGCCAGGGATAGTGTTGCCTGAAACTTAACGTCATACACTGTTGGGTGCCCTGCAAGCCTCTCCTTGCTTTGTCACGATGCTGGTTTGGACCTGATCCAGGCAACCAACATCATCAGGAAAAATTGTTCTGTCTGTGCTTCCCTGCCTTCCACCTTGCAGGCAGCGCTTGCCACACTGCCAGTCATGGACCCCAGCAAGCTACCCAAAAAGTACAACCCGTCAAAAATCATGGAGACGTTGCCACGCAAGCCACCACCACCCAAGCCACCACTAGAGGCATCAGTGGTTGAGGGGGAGCTCAAGTAAGCTGGCATATGTGGCAAGTCACATGGGTTCTGGTGATGCAGATTGCTTTCTCAGGACACAATCAAATGCTCTCACATCAGCAGCACCTTGTCCATAGGCCTCAAAATGCCCTTGATGTTTCTGAATGTCAGGTACCCAGCTGGCTCTCGAGGCCGGGCTGTGACAGTGCTGGGGGATGGCTCAGTGACTGCATGCTGGCCCAATGGGAGTATGGCGGTCAACGTGGATGCCAACCATGCAACAGTCCCACCCAGTTACAACATGTTTGCATGCTATCAGAGTGGCAACATTGCAGTGAGCTGGGATGCAACAGGAGGGTTTGTACAGGTGGGATGAGCCATGAGGGGGCACCTCATGCTGTGCACGAAACTGTAGTAATCCAACAATATTGATGGTAGTGCTCCAACGGTTTGAAGCCCATGCTATAGCAGAAGCTCACAAGTCGCATGTAGCATAGATGATAGATCATAGTCGGATCATTCTGAATCATCATAAGAGATAACAACACCTACTCGAGGGAGTGGGGTGGGGGTCCTGAAGCCACCACACGACCTGATAACCATCCCATAAAGGGTGTGTTTGGCCTGGCAGTGGTACCACATGACTCAGGGGATGCAGGACATGTCGCCTGGCCACTCAAATATGCCTGAACCTACATTGCACATGTGCTATGATGACCCAATGTTGGCATATTCGCCATGTTGCGTAGTGCATGCATGTCAGGTGCGTGGAACACCACATGGGTTCTACAGAGCCTGGGGTCACTTGTGACTCTTGCTTGCAACTCCAACCACCAGACCTGATGTATCAATTGTGCTTCTGCACACGTCTGGGTGATCTGGTGCATGGCATCATGCTGACCAGGAAGTGTTATCATAGCACTCGGTGGCGGTGCTGTGGGTGACACGCACCCTCATGGCCCACCGGTCCCTGAAACTCTGGCAAACGGTGCAGGTCCCCAAGAGGAACACAATGGTGCAGTCTCCACATCAAATGCAGGTCCAGACGGTGCACAACATCTTGAAGATGTTCTGGGACCCCATGACCACTGCTGACCCCATTCCCCAAGGGGGGGTCCAGATTTGGGCAAGAAAATGTGCAAAGTGAACCCTGATCTTCCATGCGGATAGACACGGGCACTTATGGGGTGTGAGGGGGCTTCACGATTTGTGTCCCCCCACCCGCAACCCGCTTCCACCCCCCCGCCCCCGCCCCCCCTGCGGGATACCTTTCGGAATTAGCATTGCATGAATATGGTAGCTATACTGCAACAGTAGAACTCGTTTTACAGTAACACGTAACAGTATGAGTAGTGGCAACAACAACCACATCTATTTCTTCATCTGCAACTACAATCGAGCACAATACAAGTACAATTGAAAGCCCCCAAATTGGCGCCCAGGCATGCTCCCAGGCAGGGATGTGGTAGCTACAGTTGGGAACACCCCGAGAACACTCCCCACATATCACCTGTTGCCCGATAACCCACCCATCACCCTTGTGCCTCTCCTGTAGAGCGGCATATTGTGATGCCAAGTGTCTGCACGGTGCATGAGAAGAGCATTCCCTAAGTGTGCAGTCAACAATCACGGATCATGGATCATGACCAACAAAACATTCCCAATCTGCAACACGGAGTGGTGGCCCTGGGTGGCCAGTTGTGCTGACAATACTAATGATAATAGAAGTAGTAGTAATAATAATAACAGTAATAATACTGTAGTATTAATATTAATAAACAACAACAACACGGCGTTCACAGTTGTGCGATTTGATATAATTCGATGCATCTGCTGCTGCTTGGATCTCACACGCAGTACCCAAGTGGCGCTGTGTGCATCACGTTCAGCTCTGGTACAGGCGCAGGGACGCTGTTTGCTCCCAATGGCGACGTACTGCTCAAATGGAAAGATGCTGAGGGCATTGATGCTATTAGCCACAGTGCTTCAGCGATGGTGGACATGGCTTTGGATGCCAACTATGGCGTACGCTTCTCACGCATCACGCGCCAGCTTGAGCTCTACATGTGCTGTGAAGGTGTGCGGTTCAAGTTTGTGTGCGCTCGGAACAGCATAAGCAACACATGGGATGCACCCAAACGCCAGGTGCACGCAGAGTCAACATTAGGGAGCCAGAATGTCGGTGTGGATGGCGCGGGTACCGGCCTGGCTGTAGCTCTCCCTTCGCCAAGGACATCACAGCCTGCCTTCCTACTGCAGTTGGCTGCTGGCAACACGGCGGGTGCAGTGCAGCTCGCATTGGTCCGGAGCATCAAGGGTGCAGGCTCCAATGCGGCTCTCCCTGATGTTGCAGCAGATGCGGCAAATGCAATGGCAGCTGTCACGCGTGCACTTCAGGCATTGGATGAGGGGCTGTTCAAGGGGCTGAGCTCAGGAGGGCAGAAAGGTAGCTGAACAGGCCAAGCAGCACACGCAAACATCTAAGCTCAAATTATGTAATGCAGCAGTATGCAGGCTCCAGTTTCCCATGCTGAACTCAGATGGTAAGCAGTGTGGCACTGTGGAAACTACAGCAAGCTGTCGTGTGATACGTCAGGGTTGAAGCGTGCGACCAATGCACCTACATCGGATGAGCTTTGCTAGCTGATAATCCTTAAGAAGGCTCAGTTGGGTGTACACGCACGTACAGGGTGTGGTTTAAATGGCACATAGATCATGCTACCAGCGCTGCTGGCTCAGTTCGTAGATCAGATTTTCCACAATGGCTGACGGCGAAGGCGAGACCTCTGCTCTGGTCTGCGACAATGGCTCGGGCAAGTGCTTCGGGCGTTGCGATGGGTCTGCACACACGCTGTTCCACAGATCTAGGGATGGCGAGATTGTCTCAGAATGCTCGGGGTGCTGCATGTCATTGCAGGTATGGTCAAGGCTGGCTTCGCCGGCGACGATGCGCCCCGCGCCGTGTTCCCTTCCATCGTGGGCCGTCCCAGGCACACGGGCGTAATGGTTGGCATGGGCCAGAAGGTGCGGGGAGTCTGGTTGGGTGCTTGGGGCCAGATGCATTCGAACAGGGATGGCAGTCGGAGCTCCTCTGAGCACCGTACGGGCTTGAGCTTCTGGGTTGCCAGCCCAGTGCTGACAGCTCAGGGTTAAAGACTCGGAAACTCCATGCGCTGCCCCCAGGACTCCTACGTCGGCGACGAGGCGCAATCCAAGCGTGGTATTCTCACGCTGCGCTACCCTATTGAGCATGGCATTGTCACCAACTGGGATGACATGGAGAAGATCTGGCACCACACCTTCTTCAACGAGCTGCGCGTGGCGCCTGAGGTATTCATGTTGAGAAGGAGCAGAAGGCATTAGCTGGGTCCTGGGGTCGTGAATTGCCATTCTAACCCATCTGTCCTTGTTGCCATGCGCAGGAGCATCCCGTGCTGCTGACGGAGGCGCCCCTGAACCCCAAGGGCAACCGCGAGAAGATGACTCAGGTGCGGATGGACGGCTCGGATTACCTTCTGACCACCTGTCAGTATAGATCGCCGCATGTGGGGTCCAGCATGCATGGCCACGTTCAAAGCTCGCACATGTTATGAACTGCTGCTGATGTGTGCAGATCATGTTTGAGACCTTCAATGTGCCAGCCATGTATGTGGCCATCCAGGTATGCGCTGAATGGAGCAGCATGGTAGTCAGCTTGACCAGGATGTGCAGAATACTATGTGACAGGGATAGCGAGAATTTTCCCATACATACTAACAAGAACAGCAAATGTACTCGGTAGACAAGAACGCATGTATGACGAGGGGAGCAATCACGGTGCAGTGGCCTTGTTTGGATGCAGGCTGTGCTGTCCCTGTACGCCTCGGGTCGCACCACTGGTATCGTTCTTGACTCTGGTGATGGTGTGACCCACACCGTGCCCATCTATGAGGGCTATGCGCTGCCCCACGCCATCCTGCGCCTGGACCTCGCTGGCCGCGACCTGACGGACTACCTGATGAAGATTCTTATGGGTGCGCTCATTTTCTGGATGCACCCCAACTTGGTGTGCCTCACGTGCAATGTATCTATGTATGCGTACATAATGCAGGCTGCGCGGCAGCGCAGCACGTCCATGGATGGGTTCATGGGGCATGGCATGGCTTTTCACTGAGCTTCTGTGCTTCGCGGCCGCAGCAACATCTGTGTGCATGCCTGTTGTTGCAGAGCGCGGCTACTCCTTCACCACCACTGCTGAGCGTGAAATTGTGCGAGACATCAAGGAGAAGCTGGCATATGTGGCGCTGGATTTTGATCAGGAGGTGGCTACTGCCAGCTCCAGCTCAGCCCTGGACAAGCACTACGAGTTGCCTGATGGGCAGGTGCGATGTACTGTGCAGGCGGTGGTGCTGGTAGGCTGCTGCGAAGGGGGGAGGCAGCCCAATCGGGTAGTTGACACAACCTAATGTAACCAAAACGCAAGAGCGGTTTGTTAATTGGATGCAGGTCATCACATTGGGCTCGGAACGCTTCCGCTGTGCTGAGGTGTTGTTCAACCCTCACATGATTGGAATGGAGGCGGTGGGCATCCACGACACGACTTTCAATTCTATCATGAAGTGCGATGTCGACATCCGCAAGGACCTGTACAACAACGTCGTGCTGTCTGGTGGCACCACCATGTTCCCTGGTGTGTATGCAGTCTGGCAAATACACTCATTGTGTTGAATGCCAGTCCATGGTCAATTTGCTGGGTAAGCATGGTGCATTGTACTGTTTCGAAGCGCAACATTTTGACATGTTTAGGGTCTGTGAAGCATCTGGACAATGGCTGAGCACATGATCATGTGTGTGATGCGCAGGCATTGCCGACCGCATGAGCAAGGAAATCACAGCCCTGGCGCCCTCAGCCATGAAAATCAAGGTGGTCGCTCCTCCGGAGCGCAAGTACTCTGTCTGGATTGGTGGCTCCATCCTGGCATCGCTGTCAACATTCCAGCAGATGTGGATTGCCAAGAGCGAGTATGATGAGAGCGGGCCGAGCATTGTGCACCGCAAGTGCTTTTAAGCAACTGGGCACTATTGACAGGCTGTTCTGAACTTCAGGGCATGAGTGGCTGTGCACCGAGCGTGGGGTGGGGTTCACAATGGGGAGGGGCTGAAGCGTCGATGAAAAGCTGAGTGTATTGACCTGAAGACAACCGGGGTGCCACTGCATTCTCTCTGTTCTGTCTGTCCAAACTCGTGGTTTTTTCAGCAAAGCGCAGGATGGGCTTGATCTATGATATGCGCGGCACCCACTTTGAAACCATTGACACAAGATCGGTACACAAGCTGCAACCAGCATCTGTCAGCTGCAGGAAGTTGAAAGTCTTTTCACATACTCCCACGCACAAGATCGTTTTCTGCACACACAATACCATATGGCATTTGTTAATGGCGCAAGCAAGACAATGCCAGACAAAAGCTTGAAATATTCAGCAGACCTGCGTCAAGCCTTGCCACCCACATATGTCTGCACCATGCCCCAGGACAGCTACTGCCTTGACCTGCAACACCCATGGCCTGACAACCGGTGTTTGGACTGCTGCCATCCTGATTGGGTTTCAGCACCTCGCACAGCACAGCATGCTCGCGCAATCCTCAGAAGTGATGTGTGCGCGCCCTCATCTCCATGAACAAGCTCCCATTCACATATAATTGCAGCTGTGGAGCATCTCACGGCCGCCCAGAACCAAGAGGCCGCGTGCCAATAGGCCGAACCTCACTGATGTCACTGTTGCGGATGAAATCAGCCCAGTGGCGTGGCATGAGGTTGGCCAGCGTGACAGGGTCAGAGCCAGCCTTCAGGGCTACCTCCAGCGTAGCCACATCATGCAGAATTGTCTCCACACTTCCACGTGTCTTGGTCAGCTTTGGCTGTAAGGCAGTTGCAATAGCTTGAGACTCCTCCTCCCCCAGCCACAGGTTGTCCAGCACCACAGGAAAGCCGCCTGCCAGTGGGTGGTCCATGTGTGCACATCATTGGAGTCCGCACCAGGATCAGGGTTCTGTGTATCACACATGACTGCATTTTAACGCTGTGTATCATGCACATGCCGGCAACACTGAACAATTGGCAACTTAGGAGGCAAGGCCAGATTACTGTATTGCACGCACCTTCCAGGTTGTTGGCCACCTGCATGTACTTGTCCACCAGTACCTGGCGCAGCTGCGCCACCTCTGTCTGCAGCTCAGCCACCTTGTCAGGGTTCCCGAGTGAGCGGCACGCACGGCTGAACAAGCCAGACAACAGGTACTGGATCTGCTTCAGCCCGTCATCCACGCTCAGCTGTGCAACCACCCAATCCGCAACACGGTCCGCCTGCTCGGGGCGCGCCCACAGCACGTGCTGCAAGCACAGGACGAAGGCCAGCGCAAGGGTGAGATGTGGTGTGGAGACCAACAGGTTAGCTGATTCAGCTGAACGGGATGGACCACACTATGCGATGGGATGGACCAAGTCATGGTACGCCACATCCTCCAGCTGCACCACACCTGGAGCAGCAGGGCGTCATACTCGGTGACGACATCGCGGCCGTTGCAGTATGCTGCCACTTGCAATAGCTGTATTGCCTTCACCAGACGACGGTCACTGACATATACTGGTGGCTCCACCTTCTCTTGCAGGTATGTGCGCAGGTCGGTGATCATCTGGATGACAGACTGGGGCACACGCACGCGCGCAACAGCCTCGGCCTTGCAGTTCTTGATGTCCTTGCGTGTCAGCAGCTGGTCCTGAGAGAGGTCCAGGGGCAATGGCCAGCTGTCGTGAATGCAAAGTGCTCTCAAATGGCATGAGGTTACAACTCTAAAGTAGCAGCTGATATGGTGAGCAGTCTGCATACATATTCTGCAGACAAGTGCTAAACTAGTGCGGGCATGTGGCAAACAGATGTTCAGTAGGCAGCATGGCACATATGTGGCTGATCAAAAGGGAGCCCAATGCCAATTCAACGAAGCTTCTCAGCCACTACCTTGGGGATGTCAGCCATGGTGGAGCTGCCCAATGTGGTGGACGCGGCGAGAGCCTCAGGGTCAGCACCTTCCGCACTCGAGTAGTACGTCAGCATCTGCGCCACACCTGCGGATGACACCTGGCGCACTGCGCGGCGCACGAGAAAGCGGTCGTACAGGGCATCCAGCTCTTCACTCTCTGGCAGCTCGTTTGACGCGCCCACCTGCAAGCACAACATCACGTACATGGTGCATTGCGAGGGCAGGTGAGCAGCACAGCAGGCATAAGGGCGTCATCACCGTCAAGTCGGATGCATGTGACGGGAAGCACGGGAACAAGGGCACAAAACGCCCTCATGTGCCAAGCAGCCATGCCCCACTCACCACAGTAAGCAGCGGCACTCGCACACGCTGGCTGCCATTATCAAAGAGGCGCTCATTGATGAGCGTGAGCAATGTGTTCAAAATGGCGGAGTTGGCCTTGAAGATCTCGTCAATGAATGCAACCTGCGTGCACACAGACAAAACTATGACCACACAACTATTTCCTGCACCGCACATCATCATCATACTAACACCTCCGTTATGGGCGTTTATCCCCCACAGCCCAAAGCAGCGACGCTAGAGCTCAGGCACACCTCAGCCTCAGGCAGGTAGCCGCGCGTCTGGCGCACATACTTGTCCTCCTCCAGCGCACGCATGGATAGTGGGCCAAACAGCTCCTGATCATGGCAATACACCATGGAGAACATGGATGGGAAATGACAAAGCTCGTTGTGAGAAGCAACCAATCGGCACGCACAGAACACGTGCGTGAATTACATATTTACATACAACGACACAAGATGCTACACACACATGGTTCCATCCACATCACTTGGGCTCACCAGCCGGCTCACCAGTTCTTGATGCTTACCTCAGGCACCGAGAAGCGCGTGAGCAGGCGCTCAAAATACGTGCCCTCAATAAGCTTGTTCAGGCGCCGGCCGACCTCTGATTTGGCAGTTCCAGGTGGCCCGATGAGCAGAATGTGCTCGCCAGCCATGGCAGCCAGCAGCAGCAGACGCACCTGGGTACCAAACAACAAGAGGCAAACCAGCCTGCCCTGCTACTTCCACCTGCATAACAGCACAGACTCGGGAGCATGCAGATGTCCATGCATGCTGACGACTACGCCATGACTTCAAGCAACCTCTTGCCCCTGTTGCCACTATGCACCTCGGTATCGCGCTCTACCAGGCCACTTTGCATGGCCTTGATAGCAAACTGCAGCTTGGACTTGACGCTTTCAGACACCGAGCTGGTACCATTTGATGCCCGGTTGCTCGCGCTTTTTGCACTCTGCGCCTTGAGATCAGCCAGCAGCTGCTCCATGTACTGCTGTGCTTCACGGCGCATCTGCTGGACCTGCATGTAGGAGCAGGCAGGCATGGCAGTACTGGTGTGGCAGGCCACAGCACTCCTGCTGTTGCGTGCAGATTTCTGGGCCCACTCACATCGTCGTGCATGCGCTTCTCGCTGTCCATGTAGCCACCTGCAGCAACGAGCGTGCATCGGCATTAGACGCATGAGCCATATGATTACATCAAGGAGGCAATGCACAATGGAAGCGCTTGTATTGCAGGATGCATCGCGACACGCATCACCTGCTGCCGCAATGCCTCGGCCGATTGGGGTTTGCAGAAGAGGGTTTGAGGTGAATGGGCGCTTTAAACCCACGGTTCCCTTCCAACGCACTGCAGCAGGCATCAGCTTGATAGAGCTTCGCCCTAAAGGTGTGTGCACAATAAGTTGGTGGAGCCTCATCTTAAGTGCAGCAATGCGCAACGTGCTCAAACTTTATCAAAGCTTACAACGAGCTTACATCGAGGTTCAAAGAGGCGAAAATAACACAACCCCACACAAATGGTGAGATCTGTGGAACACGCGCTGTGGTCCAGCCGTAATGCATGTGTCGACTCATTTGACCTGTTGTAGACCCTTCTACGCCACAAACTTCGCTGATCTGGGGTCACCGCGCTGAATCAACACATCTGCGACACCATATAGCAGCAGTGCAAATGCCGAAGGAGGGATGGTACATTTTGCCTGGCACAAGCTATGAAGTCCCCATGCCGCCCCGCGACCTAGCGATCGCGCTGGTCACTGTGGTGTCCATGCTGCCAGCAGTCGTTATCGTGACCAAGATCTTCCAGCTGTTCACCAGGAAGCCTGCCCAGAAGCAGAAGCAGCATTGAGCATAAGGTGGTTTCATGCCAGGTGCACGCACTGCAGTGGCGCTGCTGCGCTGCGCGCAAGCAGCGGTTCTCACCAAACAGCATCAGCATGATACAACCATGCAGTTGCTTGCACAAGTGCAGGCTGAGAACAGCTGGGTCAAGCAACTTGTTGCTTACACCCACACAGCAGCTGGCAAAGATGTACAAGGGACGGCAAGCGCACTGCAGCGAGTTGTCCCACCACCTGCGACTGCACAGCGTGTGGTGGTGCCCCAAGCACGGTACCATCTGCACTGGGCAACCAGCCATATTCAGCAGCTGCGTTTCAGCACATCGACGCCGCACCTGCACCAGAGCAAAGGACAGCAGCCTGGGGCAGATGACAGCAGCAAGTCGCAGACCAGCACTGCCAGCAGCACCGTCTCTGCGGACCCTTTGTGGACGTTGCCCAACATGCTGTCACTGATGCGTGCTGCTTCAGGCCCTTTCATTGCGTACCTCATTGTGACACAAGAGTACCAGTGGGCTCTGGGTGCTGTGATCATCTCAGGGGTGGGTCATTGTCTCCGTGGCAGGTTGTACCAGGTCGCAGTTTTGTTTGCAATGTGTTTGTTAGACCTTGCAAAACATCTTGCTTGATATGACTGTGTGAGAGGGCCATGATGTGCCACTGCTGTTTGTGCCGCACAGCTCACGGACTGGGCCGATGGTGCTGCTGCACGCGCACTGGGTCAAAACAGTGTGCTTGGCAGCTATCTGGACCCACTGGCTGACAAGATCCTGGTAGGGTGTGTGGTGGGAGCACTGGGCTGGCAAAGCCTCATTCCCACATGGCTTTCAGCATTGATCATTGGCCGTGATGTGGGGCTGGTGTTGGCAGCAACAGGGGCGCGTTGGCATATGCTCGGCTGGCGCGTGCAGGGTATGAGCTTGGCTGAATTTTTCAACACAGTTCCCTCCAGCACTGCGGGTGCAAAGCAGCAACCAAGCACCAGCGCCCCACCCATGCGGCCGCTGATGATCAGCAAGGTCAACACTGTGTTTCAACTGACATTGATCGCCGGGTGCCTGAGCAGCCATGCCATCAGTTGGCCATCCCCAACCATGCTGAATGTGCTTGAGATGACAACAGCAGTCACCACTGCCGCGTCATTTATGGCTTACGCCGTGCGTGCTGCTTCTGGCAAGTGGCATGGCAGTGGGAGTTAATGATAGGCATGCGTTGCGGGGCTGGTCTGTTTTGTTTGTGGGCACCTGATGCAGAAAGATTACATACATGCATGGCTTTATGAACTGCGGGCTCCGCACTCCATGGTGCCAGTTTGCACACAACATATGTAATCGTCACTGTGATCCCTCTTGCGCCTGCATATCAGCTGAGGCCGCCTGCTGAACGAGGAGAATGTACTACAGTTTGGATGGTGGACTGTACCAGCCCCAGATATCTGCAGATGTGTATGTTGTCACCTGCTTCGTGGTCATGAAGTTCTCCAAGCCCCACTCACCCAGCTCACGCCCATGACCGGAGTTCTTAATGCCTCCCCATGGCGCCTGTGCAGGGTAATGAGCAGCAGCCTGCTTACCACATGCAAGGTAACATGAGCATGACATGTAACTGCAGGGACAAGGCACCACAGTGTTGCACATACTTGCATCCAATGCAACCATGACGGCAGTTAACACGCACCTGGCAGAAGCACGGCTGCGAGCAGTTGACCCACACTATGCCGCACTCCAGGCCCTCAGCAACGCGGCGGCAGCGCTCCATATCTGCACTGATCACAGCACCACCCAGCCCGTACTCGCAACTGTTGGCCAGCTGCAGCGCCTCGTCTTCAGTGCTGAATGTCATAACAGACAGTACAGGGCCAAAGATCTCCTCGCGCCAGATCTTCATTGTCGGCTTGACATCAGCAAATACCTGCACGTACAGTACATCACACATGCACTATCAACGGGTGGTATGTGAGATGTGAGCGATGTGTTGCGTCATCAGCTCTGATTCGTACCTGCAAACAGCTCATGTGCTCACAACAGAAGCAGACGGCAGCATAATGCTGCGACAGCCTCAAGGCAGCCTCAGAGCTGTTACAAAGGTTGCGCACCGTGGGCCGCAGGAAGTACCCCTTCTCCAGGCCGGTGGGGCGGTTTCCGCCCGTGACCAGCCGTGCACCATCATCCACGCCTGACTGTACATACGCACACACCTTGTCATACTGCCCTTTGCTCACCTGCAATGTGAGCACCGCAAACCAGGGCATGAATGTGCAGTTGCATCCTGCTGTGAGCCGCAACAGTCACGAGAATCAGAATCTAGCAGCCACACACCAGTGGACCAAGGCGGACGCCGGGCTGCAGTGGGTCATCAACACGAATAGACTCGGCGCGCTTCTTCAGCGCAGACAGGAAGGTGTCAGCGATGCGCTCGTGTAGCAGCAGGCGTGAGGTGGCAGAGCAGATCTGACCATTGGTCCAGAAGGACCCAAACATAGCCCACTGCGATTGTGGAAGGGGTGATCAAACATGCTAAATGAGACTGGACTCAAAAAGCAGCTGTACACCTTGCAGTTAATGGCATAAAGCAATATGCTTCCCTCACGGTGAAGTACTAGTTGCATTGTGCTGGATTCAAAAGCACTGCGATTGTCCGGCGTACTTGCCCACCTCCACGGCTTTGTCCACATCAGCGTCATCAAACACGATCAGCGCTGACTTGCCACCCAGCTCCATAGTAGCAGGGCGCAGGATGGATGCTGCTGCAGCGCTAACACGGCGCCCGGTTGCCACACTGCCTGTAAATGCAACCTTGGCCACGCCAGGATGCGAGCTGCGCAGAGTGCAATGGTGCAAGTTGGCAATGCAGCTTGTTACTGTGTCATGTCAATGGTTGTGCTATCCATCTTTTGCTTTGATTGCCAGGTGATCTCTTAAAGCATGCAACAGCTGCACCACCTGTGAATCGCACCTCAGGGCGGCGCCTGCGCTTGTCCCATCACCTGTGACCACATTGAGTACGCCCGCAGGTAGGCCCACCTCATGTGCAATGGCTGCCAGCTCCAGGCACGTCACACTGGCCAGCTCACTGGGCTTCAGGATCGCGCAACAGCCCGCGGCAATCGCAGGTGCAACCTTCCACTGTGTGGGTGCAACAGGAATACCAAACACAGCATGCACCATACTGATGCCTCATCACGCTGTGCGATGGACATTGGAGCACGCAGCACGGGCAGCAGCACACAGGTGAAAGACGCAGCGCTGGCATCGCCATCATAGTGACACAAATCTCTGCAGCTGTCACCTCATACCGTGGCCATCAGAAGGGGATAGTTCCAGGGTGTGATCAGCGCCACCACGCCAAGAGGCTCCTTGCGCACCTGGTAAGCGATAGAGAGAACACATACGCCAACCCAGCGTGTGAGATTATGCCAAGACGCGTCCTAAGCATGCCAGTGTGATCTGCCACTGTCACGTTGCCACGCACACCTTGACGCTGAAGTCGCCATGTCCAACATCCAGCGCCTTTTCCTTCCTTGCATCCAGCTCCTCGGCCAAGCCCGCGTAGTAGTCAAAGCAGGCAGCCACATCATCCTGGAGCAACCATGCATGCTCACGCATGAGTCTGTTGAAACATCAAGGACTCATGGTAGATGCACCGGTTGAAATGACAGATGAATCAGGGCCTAATCAGCATACGCCTTAGATTACCATGTCCCACTCCGCCTCGTCAACGGGCTGCAGGCACATGCAAGATTTCATCGTGTTGGCACAGTGCACAGGTGCTGGTGATGAACTGCTCGCTGTGGCCATTTGCAGCTTGCTGCAGTTGCAAGGTCTAAGCCTGATGTGTGTGCACATTGGGCGCATCCTCATGAAGCATGCAGGGCTGGGCAAGCTGAGCACCCATACAGTGAAGCCAACCCTGGCCCAGGGCCTGGGTATTTACCTTGCCGCAGTCCATAGTTTCATACTGAGCCAGCAGTGCCTTGTTCTCGCGCACCTGCAAGAGCATGATATGAAAACCCACAGCATACATGGGGCCGTAATGTACCTTGAGGCGCCCACACTCGCAAGCCCCAGGTGTTGGCCGATTTCTCGGGCTGCTGAACACGATCAAACAAGCGATGCACCCAAAGCGGGTGGCGAGAGGAGTAGAGACTGCACCTTGTGAACCAACTAGCCGGGTTAGACGGATAAGTGCAAGCCAAACAAAACAACAGATTATGGAATTCTCCAACCACGAAACGAAAAACCCTATTATCTTACCTTGTGGGCTATTTTCCGCAGAAAAGCTGCACGGTAAGCGCCAGTAGATTTGGTCCAGTTGCCTGCCTTCACTGTGGCAGTAGCAGCTGCCACGGCCTTGTCAACATCGGCAGCTGTGGCAGCAGGAATGCTGCCGATTACTTGCTCGGTTGCAGGATTGACTATTTCCAGCATGCCACCAGCCACAGGGGGAACCCAAGCCCCGCCAATATACAGCTGACGCGATGGGATCGTAGGTGGCGACATGCTAGCGAAGTGCAGTAACTATCAGGTCCCAATCTCGAGATGTGCTCTCGCATTTGCCACACTCTCTCATAGATTAGCCAGTCTGTGGGCATTGGAGCGCTAGTGTGCTGCTCAAGACCCTTCTTAACAACATGAAGCGCACCAGTGTGCCCATGCATGAGTGCACACAGGCACGTCACATGCTGCTCAGACGCGCCAGGACAGTTCAAGCACAACCTGATGCAACCACAACTTTGCACAAACAAGCTCATGTATCAAGGCACACATGCAAACGCTGTTTTACACGGTTCACAGCTGAGGAGAACAGGTAATGGCCAGTTTGATGAGCTGGAGTGTGCATGGTGTTATGATTGGGACACAGAAACATGAATGCGAGTTTAAGTTACAGAGGGTTGGATTGCATCAGCAGGACACTGTGATACCGTAGTTCATGACCGACAGCTGTGCTGCTGTCATTGTACCCGTGTCTTGCAGCGCGGACGCATGCCAGTACCATCCGTCACTGTTCTCAGGAGGTGAAGTGGCCAAGGTGGGACATCAACGATAGCAACAACGAGCATGCAGTGCATTAGTGAGTATGTCTGTATGTGGCATCACACATGTATGCTGCGGCTTTACTACTTCTTCGTTCGAAATTCAGATAGAATCTCACCCTCAAGCTCAGCTTGCGGCCTCAAAAGGTTCAATACAGCAACACCTCACTCATCACGACATCATATGCAGGCGCTGGGCTTTGTCCGTGAGAGCGCTGAGCCTGAGCACCAGCTGCGCAATGTTATTGGCAAGACAGGCCTGCTGCGTTTTTGGTGAGTTGTATCTGCCTCAGCTGCAGTGCGGTGCTTGCCATGTCGCATGTTGCGGCTTCCTTGGGAATGTGCAAACCACTTTCACAACAGTTTGCACTGGCTCATTGATGCTATGACATGCAGGGATTGCTGTGGTGCTGAGGACGAGACATCGCCTGGATGCACCTCCGGGCATCACATCACATGGGATACTGACTTGAATGAAAAGATGGGCTGGGGGGAGTAGAGTTGCAATTGCCAGCTCCAGTTTACAACAAGCGTATTGCCCACAGGGGGCTGTGTGTAAACAATAGAACTAACTTCAACACGCACAACTACTGAAAAGCACGTGTTACATGAGCTGAGGTTCTCAAGGAGAGGTTCTAAAAGCTACACAAAAGGAAAGAAGCACCAATGCTTCAAAGTGGAAATCCTACTGCATTTGCTGGCCTGGTGGTTCACAGGATGAGGCTGTTATGATCTCACTAAATCCGACGTTGGAATACTGCACAAGGCACCACTTGCACGCTCACTTGCCTGCCTGCTGCCGTGCAAGCACACACTTGGCCATTGTTGCACTTGCACGTGATATGGCATCAGTCATGTAAAAGTTTGTGATGGGTGATGACAGGGGCTTGTTGGCTTCCACCTTCTGCTTGGCAGCAATGGCCTCCAGGCCCTTGATTACCTCGCCGTTCAACCACACGGGCTTCTGCACTGCGTTGATGACGGCAAAATGGGGTGACACCTCCGCCAGGCGTGCACGCACGGCCGATGTCGAGTCGTATGGTAGCGTGTGGCCAAGCACCTCGGACAGTGCGCGCACGATTTTCCAGTCCTCACGCGCATCGCCAATCAGCGGCACAGCAGTGCGCGTTTGCTGCACACGACCCTCAAAATTGACGTACAGGCCAGGCTTCTCGGTGTATGCAGCACCTGGCAGCACCACGTCGGCACGTGCAGCACCCTTGTCACCGTGGTGGCCCTGGTAGATGACAAATGCACCAGCGGGCACGTCGGACTCCTCATAATCGTCTGCCCCCAGCAGATACACCAGCTTGGCAGGTGGCGCTGACCGTGATGAGACCGAGGGCGTGAAGCCGATGTCAAGTGCAGCGACACGTGATGCTGATTCATGGATGACGTTGAAGCCGTTCCACCCAGCTTTGACCACGCCCGCCTTTTCCACCAGCTCATGCACTGCCTTCAGGATGGCGTCGCGATCAGCACGCCGCAAAACGCCAGGGCCCACGATGATCGCAGGTTTCTTTGCAGCCTTGAGCTTCTCCAGGAACACGGACTTGCCCGACAGCAGGGACGCGAGTGCGGCTGGGTCAGAGCCCAGGTGCTCATACTTGTATGTCAGGTCTGTGGCCTCACCCAACAGCGCCACCTGTGTACCATCCAGAGTTGCTTTGCGCAACCGGGCATTGAACACAGGTGACTCATGGCGAGGGTTGCTGCCAATGAGCAAAATAATGTCGGCCCCTTCAAACCCGGCCACTGTGGTGTTGGCCAGGTATGTTGAGCGCACGTCAGCGTTGAGGGGCAGCGCGCCTGCAGCATGCAATGCGAATAAGGCAGTTGGGTTCAATAAACGCGAGAACTGCCTGCGCACAGGCCCAATGCTCGTCGCACATCAATGCTGAACCAGCTGTCCCTGGCACAATCCCTGGGCCTTTGCACCACTTGTGGCAGACATCTACAAGCCCTCACCTGTGTCATCCTCATGCTTCAGGTTGCCACTGCCCAAGCGATTCAGCAGGTCCTTCACGGCCACCATGGTCTCAGCGTCAGCCAATCTTCCTGCGATTGCCTTAATCTCATTGCCCTTGACCTTGCCCATCGCGGCCTTGATGGCAGCAAAGGCCTCCGGCCACGTGGTTGGCTGCAGGCCCTTAGGGCCCTGCGAATGGACATGCAAGCAGAGATGAGCGCGCGCACCAGATGTTCTGGCTGAACGTGACCACCCACACATCCCATCAGCATGCCAAGGTTGGTACGCATGGTTTCCAAACCTCGCAGTTCACCCGCACATCTCCGCATACAGCTTCCTCTCACCTTCACCATCGGCACGTTAAGGCGCTGGCGCTTGAGCCCATCATACTGGAAGCGGCCCTTGTCAGACAGCCACTCCTCGTTCACCTCCTCATTCAAACGGGGTGTGATCCGCATGACCTCAGTGCCACGGCTGTCCACCTTGATGTTTGCACCCAGCGCATCACTGACATCGACTGACTCGGTGGACTTAAGCTCCCAGCTACGAGCTGTGAAGGCATAGGGCTTAGAGGTCAAGGCACCCACAGGGCACAAGTCAATCACGTTGCCTGACAGCTCGCTGGTGATCAGCTTCTCAACGTAGGTGCCAATCTCGCTGTCGCGGCCGCGGCCTGTGACGCCCAGTTCTGCAGTGCCAGCCACCTCAGATGAGAAGCGTACACACCTGTCATGATTCACAGTAATCACACCAGCTAAGTACCAGCCTGATGACTGCCATGGACACTGTATTCCTGCTGGCATGCTTAGGGGTGCTTGACAGCTGACAGCAGTGCATGTGCTGCTGCGTCTGCTGGGCTGAGCAACCTCGCACCTGGTGCAGTGGATGCAGCGATTCATGACTGTCTTGACCAGGGGACCCAGGTTTTTGTCATCAACTGCACGCTTGGTCTCAGTGAAACGGCTGCGGTCGCTGCCAAAAATCATGGCCTGGTCCTGCAGGTCGCACTCGCCACCCTGATCGCAAATAGGACAATCCAGGGGATGGTTGATCTGCGCGCGCAACGAAGGCATAATTATCGGACACTCCCCTCTGCAAGCGGCTGGGCAGTAAAAAACCTTTCGTACCAGGAGGAACTCCATCACGCCCTCGCGAGCCTTCTTAACGACGGGCGTGTTGGTCTTGATCTTCATGCCGGGTCCCGCGGGCATCGCGCATGAGGCCTGCGGCTTGGGGCTCTTCTCGATCTGGGGTGCATGGCAGTGCATGAACCCCTGTTGAGACCATGAACGCATGGCATTTTTGCATGTGTGTTCACCCTGGACCCAAGCTGCTCACCTCTACCAGGCACATGCGGCAGTTTCCAGCAATGGAAAGCCTCTGATGGTAGCAGAACCTGCATGCACAAGCACGAACAACCATGCACAAACCTGTGGCAACCTGATTGACACGGCAGGGCTTCATCAAACAAAATTTAAGCGTTGTATCTATCTCCAGTACCGTGGAAAGCTGTATGTGCCCCAAAGCACATGCCTCCAGCAACACCCCGCTAATCATGCTGATGCACGCACCTGGGAATGTCAACACCCGCAGCGTCGCAAGCCTGGAGCACCGTGTAGTTTTTCGGCACAATCACGGACTCGCCATCGACAAAGACCTCCATCATGTCAGGGGGTAGCTGGGGACCTGGTGGAGGAGGTGCTGGAGAACCGGCAGTAGGCGCTGGTCCAGCTGGCTTGGGCGCAGCTGGGGCTGCAGTGCTGAAAGCCCGCAGGAGCTGCTGCGACGCAGGCAGCAGCTGTGCCAGATGTTTGGGCGCGTTAACCAGCGCCATATTTCTAGCTCTGACAAACAACCAGTGGGACAGCAAATATGATTGAGGGCGTTCCGCGTGCAGGTGCAAGGTGCCTGATCTAAGGCACACCCTGCGCCTAGAAGCCACGGGAGCGGTGGCTTACCGGCTTGCACTCTTGCAAGCGGAAGATTGACCCTCACACATAATTTATTTATGTATTTATCATCAGCCACGCACAGTGGTTTTTCATCTCTATCCGTAGTTTTCATACAAGAAGAGGCGATCATAAAGCCTCGACACAGCTCGGTGAATCTAAATCAACATTTCCATTTCTATTTAACAAGCTGCGTTACGTGTGCGTGACGACCGACTGAGCTGGAGCCGGTTGATAGTTGTTGGGTCAGCAAGTTAACCTGTTCCTCGAAACCCTCTATAATCAAGCAACTAAATAAAGCGCATTCAAAGAGGCTTTAAAGCTTTACGACTTCAGGAATCTGACGACTGCTCAACTCAGCCGGATCAGGACCTCAAGAGGTGGAGAAAGGCCACAGCAAACATGAACCAGCCAGATCGCTACAGCAAGTGGGTGCCATGCACAAACTCCAACAGCAACGCTGCATGCACACAGCCATGCACATGCAGTCATGCATCATGCACGCCTATTCACACACACATGTAATACATTGCCTGAAGGCATTAGCAGCGCTTTGTGCATGTATCCCCAGGTTTGTGCTAGCTGAGGGTACAGACAAGGTTGTCTACAAGGCTGACACAAAGCTGGTTAACGCGGGTACCTTCACCATCATGCACGAGGACCACACGATGGGCAACTTGGTACGCATGCAGCTGCACGCCGACAGGACAGTGGTGTTTGCTGGATACCGCATTCCCCATCCCCTCGAGCCGAAAATTGTGATAAAAGTGCAGACCACAGGCTTGAAGCAACCAGCACAGGCTGTGGAGCATGCACTGGAGGACCTGCGGAGTGAGGTGCAAAGCATCGCCCACCAGTTCGATGCAGAGTTCTTGCGCGTGCACAATGACGTGCCAATGGGTGGCATGTGAGCGATGCAACTGGCAGGCGGTGCAGCAATAGGGCAGGTACTGGTGCTTTTTCTGACAGTGCTGCATGCTACAACATAGCAACAGTGAAAAGGGGCGTACAGTGGGCTGCAGTGGAAGGAATGCTGGTATGATCAGTGCAGCGGCTGCAACAGGCAACCACCTGAGTTATGCCTGTGCTTGTTCGACTTGACTTGCTGCGGTTATTTTCTTGCAGCCTGGTGCAGGCCATGCAGGCATGTGCAGAATGCAGTTAACATTGCATGCTCATCAGCAGGGTTAGTGGTGCACACAAAGCATTATGAACATGCGTGGCGTACATGTTTAGCCGCTATAGGCCACTTCAACCCCTATAGCCGCTCATAGTGTGAAAAGATTGTACATGAAGGTACAAACCCTACAACTTTACCCATTCTTCCTTCATTCAAATTGTTTTGGAAGGACGTTGCATTTGATTCTGTAACGAAGAGATGCTGAAAGCAATCAGATCAACATGGCGGTCGGATGGCAGCCTCGAACAAGTTGTTCGTCAAGGAGGGACGGTCCGCTTGATGAAGCCTGCAGACGGTGGCAGCAAGCCATGCGAAATAGTACTGGAGTTATCTCAGCCAGCTTTCTCCCAGGTATATGATACACCAGCAATGTCGCCTGTGTGTGCAGATTCTCACATGCTGCACTGCAGCATTGTCCGCAGACACCTTGCGTGCTATTGCTGGAGAGCTCTGCGCGCACTGTGGAGTTGTTACAGCTGGAGCTCAGCGGTGATTTCTCCTACGTTGCCAGTGCACGTGGTACACCCACTTCACCAACAGATGCGCCAAATGATCGCTTCGCTCACACGTTCACCATTCCACCAGAAGCAGCAAGTTGTGTAATGCTGCGCCTGTTGTCCTTGAATGACAAAGCAGTCGTCAATCTGCATCGCCTCTCGGTGCAACCAGCTGAGCAAGGGCAAACAGATGATGTGTCAACACCTGCATCTGGTAGCCAAGTACAGCAAGTTCGTGAGCTGCTTCAGCATGCAACACAAGGTATGGTAGTGGGGAAGTTGTGCTGGAGCCACTTGCATGCAAATTATGCATCATGCAGTCTAACGGCTGCAGGATCACAGAACGGTGTACAGTCGTGCCGTGCAGTAACCGTGTTGAACATTCTGCTGGCAGGTGCCGGGCCTGTGCCTGAGCACCTGCAGGTCCTTGCAGCAAAAGCAGGCGCGGCCAACGGTGTTGCCGCAGCACTGGCATCCGCAGTGGCCAACAGTGTGCTGCAGCAGACATCGAAGCAGCAGAGCTCCATACGAACGGAGCACACGCCAGATCAAGACACACCAAGCATTCACACAAGTGTGCCATCTTCAGGCCATGGTCAAGGTTCTAGGTTGAATTTGTTTGAACTGGGGGCAGGTGGCATGATGGATATGGCGACTCAGATGTTGGCAACCATGCAGCGCATCGAGACTCAGGTTGCTGCTCTGCATGTGCGGATGGATAAACTGGAGCGGATGGTTGATGTGCTTAAGCCAGTTGGGGGGGTTTGAAACAAGTCAGTACCTCATGACAACATCAAGATGCCCAAGGTGCAATGGGTTGGGACCAGATTCCCACTCATGTGTGTCCAGTAGCATATGATATCAAACAGGTTATTCCTACAGCCTATAGCTGCTAACCAGTCAGGCCAATCGGCTACGACAACCAAACTACTGCTACTGCTAAGGACAGGCTCGGAAATGTCCAGGTCCTGGTCGATGTGCAGCCGGCGCTCGAATCTGCTGTCAAAAGGCGGCAATGCCCTCATAAATGATTGGGCAGATCCTTTGCCTGATCAGCAGCATTGCCAATGTAATTGGCAGGCGTCAGCTTCTTAAGTGCATCCTTGGCATGCTGTGGCAAGCCTTCAATCCCGTCTACGAACGCCATCATAGAACCCTGCACAGCAATGTGCAAGCACCAGAATAAAACATTCATGCCCTCATCCTGCATGGTCATGCATGCACCACCGTCACACGATAGCAAGCGTGACTCTCGTTAGCATGTCCAAAGCAATAGTATGGGGGCGTTAGTATAGGAGCAAAACATTGGTGTGCCCTGCACTGCAGGGAAATTGGCAGTCAGGCCCCTGCAGCAATTGCCTGCAAGAACCTTAACCCAGTTTTACCCTTTCCTTGCACAGTTGGCCCATCATGCCTCACCTGAGTCACGCGCACACCGCGCGTGAACGCCTTAAGCTTTTCGTATGGCTCAGGCACTGCATAGCGACGCATGACCGTCTGGATGGGTTCTGCCAGCACCTCCCAGCTGTTGTCCAGGTCAGCAGCCAGTGCAGCCTGGTTCAGCTGCAGCTTGGAGATGCCGCGCAACGTTGAAGAGTAGGCGATCATGCAATGACCCAGTCCCACACCCAGGTTGCGCAGCACGGTAGAGTCTGTGAGGTCGCGCTGCCAGCGGGAGATGGGCAGCTTACTGCACAGGTGCTCCATCACGGCGTTGGCCATGCCCAAGTTGCCCTCCGAGTTCTCAAAGTCAATTGGGTTGACTTTATGGGGCATGGTGGAGGATCCCACCTCGCCAGCAATTGTCTTCTGCTTGAAGTAGGCCAGTGAGATGTAGCCCCATACATCCCTGTCAAAATCTATGAGGATGTTGTTGAACCGGATAATGGCATGGTAGAGCTCAGCGATGTAATCATGCGGCTCAATTTGAGTCACATAAGGGTTGAACTCCAGGCCCAGCGACGTCACGAATTCCTTGGCCACCTGCTGCCAATTCACGTCAGGATACGCTGAGAGATGTGCGTTGTAGTTGCCCACAGCGCCAGCCATCTTGCCCAGGTACGGCACGCATGCGGCGATGTCACGCTGGCGCTTGAGGCGGTATGCAAACACTGCCATCTCCTTGCCCATAGTCGTGGGTGATGCAGTCTGACCATGTGTACGTGAGAGCATGGGTACATCCGCGAACTCCACAGCCAGGCGGCCGATCTCAGAAATGACTTTGTCCATCATGGGCAGGACCTGCTGAGGCAGCAGCAAACTGTGTCACTGCATAGGATGACATGGGAGTATGAACCATAAACAACACTGCAAACATTTCAGATTCAACTACCTCAACACCACAGACTCGACCAGCATGTGCAGCCATTGGTGGATCCTAGTACCATTGAGAAGCATACATGGACCCTGCACTGCCGCACCTGCTGCTCCATCCCTTCCTTGAGCATCAGCGCATGGGACAGGTTGTTGATGTCCTCAGATGTGCATGCAAAGTGCGTGAATTCCAGCACCTTAGCCAGCTCAGGGTTGGACTTGATTGTGTCCTGCATGTGTCATGCCAAGGAGCGCCATACAACTCGACACCTCTCTGCAGTGCATTGACCAGCAAGTGCATGCATGATGCATAAACTGCATCTGCTGCATCCTCCCCACTTCAACCACGCCTGTTGCCTTGCGGCACTGGATGCTGCATGCCTCCAACCTCTTTTGGGGTGCCTGAATAACATACCCATGGCGGCTGCTGCTGTCGTCAGAACCAAACACTGTTCACCACCTCAATATGATAAGTTACTCAATGGCTGCTGCCGCCGCTGCTGCTGTCAACACCGAACACTGTTCACCACCTCACCTTACCTTAATAACATACTCAATGGCCTTGACGTCATGGTTGGTTGTCTTCTCAACGTTCTTCACGGCAAGGGCCTGCTCTACACTAAAAGAGGTCCCCAGCTTGTCCAGCAGTGCATTAGCTTCAGCACTGAAAGGGGGCACTTCCTCCACCTGCGCAGCAAGCACGCCATGGGTAAGCACATGAACATGCACGGTCAGCTGCATGCAGACAGTCTCACTCAAAAGCAGACCACATACTGCAGACTTGGTCAGATGCAGCCTTAAGGGCACACCGGCAGCCGTGGTGCACCTGGGGTATCTGCGACAGTTTCTGCAGCCATCGGCACTCCACCAGCACGCGGAATCGGATCAGACCGTACTCGCTGAACGTCTTGCGCAGTGCATAAGTTGCACGGCCGTAGCGGCTGCAGGCATAAACATGGTGCCAGGATGCATGCATGTTCCCCAGTGCTGCCTTGAATTTGAGCGCGTGAAGCAGCCTGAGCCCATGTCATTTGCATGGTGCCCATACCCGTCCAGCGGACTGACGGCTGTCAGCTCGCTGAGCTCCAGCTTCGGCGAATCAGCAGGCCTAGAGGCGACGCCGTTGGGCTGCGCGGAGACGGCCTGCGCATGGAACAGTGCACAATGAGGTCGATTGATACACGCAATGGTCCAGACCAACGCGATTGCTTTAATGGCCACGGTTGTGCACGAAGTTTGTGCTGCACGGTGCAAGAACTCCTGCCGCAACCCACCTTGCACACGAACGAGCAGGGTGCCCTAAAGCGAGCCAGGACCAAACGCCGACCAGCAACAGGGGCTTGCTGACGGCTGCCGAAAAGGGCATGTCCTGGCTTACCAGTGTTCGTCAGCATGGTATGCATCCTGATTACAACAGGATCAGCGAATGAGGCCAACGTAACAACGCGCAAAGATGAAGGGTCATCGCAGGGTCACGTGGTCACCCATGATGGGCCGTCCGAGTACCACGTTCATGTCACTCACAAACCAGAACTTGCCCACGAGTCTGGACAACAAAATTCGGACAGGCTCAGCGTGAACAGCGCCACCTCCGGCAGCTGCGATTCAGGCAGATTTCCATACCATCATGGCATCGCTTCTGGTATGTGGGTACTCCTTCTGGCTTTAGCCCTTAGCGTGAGGAACTTGGTCACGCTCTTACTCTATCCAGCTATACCAAGGGCAAAAGGCACTGCCGCCGCCTCAGCTCGTCAGCTGCCAAATGATGTATTCAACAGTAGCTTGTGTGTGATCACTCCGTGTCTCCTACGAGAACAAGTGCATGTTGTTAAAGTCGCGAAAAGAACCCTGCACATGTTTGGGCTCCAGGTCGCTGCCCATATATACAATGCCTCACTGCAGCGTCCAAGTCTTTGCTAAGCCCCAGGTTGGGTCCAGTGCCCACATATCTAAATAGCCTCACTCATACACCAGTATGGTGATCCTCAGCCTACCGCGTCGTGCGCTGGCTGACGCTGATGCATGTTATAAAGCTACCAGTGCAAGGATGTACATGTGTTGCACCCAGCAGCGCATTAAAGAACCACTTAAAACCACTGTACCGGCAAAAATTGCATGAGTATTGATTGAGCTATGCATGTGTGATGTTCTCGTGTCGGGCCGTCTCGTGTCGTGGCGGGCGGGGGGCATGAAGCCACACGCCGCAGCACAGGTGATGGAGGGCCACTATGCTAGCTAGTCTAGCTACAAAGGCCAGCACCCCATTAAACAAACGATGAACGTGCTGGAAGGGGCCAGCACTGCTCAGAGCTTGTCTGAAACTGTGGGGAACAGCAAGAGATCGATTGGCTTGGCAGCTGGCCCAAAACAGATGTGCAGGCGCGATTATTGATGGCGAACGGGTGGTTGCTTCGCATCTTGGGGCATGGAAACCAGCGACAGAAAGCAGTACATGAACTCGTCAACTGGCAACCAACACAGCTGCCTGATTCTTATACAGTAAGCCATGTACTGATGACAAAGTCACAGTGCACAGAGCACAGGAAGTGTGGGGGTGAGGGAGGAATGTTCATCAAACGTGGCGACCTTGTGGGTGCTGGCATCCAGCGACCGCTACCAAAATCAAGGGGTTTTGAGGGAACACCAGCTTTATCATAACTCCAGATCAAGTTTTGGAATGTCAGGGCCCCAGAGAGTCGACGATCCTGGGCTGCCACCGCCATGGCAGGCTTTATTCGACCCCGCTAGTAATTTGAAATACTACTGGAACCCCACCACCAATGTGAGGCCTTTACGATGTGCGAAGCAACACCGTGTTGTAGGATGGCGGTGTCCTGACTGGGAATGCTGCAGCATCTTGCGCACTTGTCCTCACGGCGCCGCAGCCACTGAACTGACTGCCTTTGCCTTTTACACCCTGCGCAGGTGACAACATACCAGAGACCTGCTGGTGCACCCGCTTCAGCTCCTCCTTCTTCTTCCTACGACCCACCAAAGGTGCGGCTCTCGAGTTGCGCTCCGTAGATCATCCTGAGTTTTGAGCGCAAGGCTCATCTGCATCTTTATTGCGTGGCCGTAGACATCTAATTATGGCAACGGGTCCAGCTACGGCGGGGGCTCGTCCTACGCTGCACATGCCGGTGGAGGCGCTTATGGGGGTGGCAACTCTTACAGTAGCGCTGGGTATGGCGGCAGTGGTAGTGGCGGTATGCCCATCCGGGAAGTGCGGCCCAAGACCACTGCTGGGTTCCTGCCTGCGGCTGAGTACAGCCGCAAGCACGACCTGCGCGTGGAGGGTGACAACGTCATTGAACCGTTTCAGACGTTCGAGTCTGTGGGCTTCCCACCGGACATCATGGAGGAAGTAAGTCGCTCATGACATGCCTCCATGTGACATGGGGCACTATCAGCATGCACTTTGCTTGCGAGCATGGATTTGTCAGGGGCTGCGCTCAAGTGCCTTCATCACTATTTTTGCTACTCGCAGATTCGCCGCGCTGGTTTCGTGGCCCCCTCTCCCATCCAGGCGCAGGCATGGCCAATCGCACTGAGCGGACGTGATCTAGTGGCCATCGCAAAGACAGGCTCGGGCAAGACATGCGGCTTCCTGCTTCCTGGCATGCTGCACATTCAGGAAACACGCAAGGACCCACGCCAGGGCCCAACCCTGTTAGTGCTGGCTCCCACACGTGAGCTGGCTGTGCAGATTAAGGCAGAGGCAGACAAGTTTGGCAGGTCTTCGGGCATCCGTAACACGTGAGTCATGTGGTGAAGGTGTGCACTGCTCACCAGCAGGCATCACCACCTCCCTTGTCACTGATGATGGGCGGGATCGCACATCGCACCAGGCCAGCTGCCCTGTCCTGCTAGTCAAGCTTGACCGCACTGCACGTCTGTGACAGTTCTGCGTTTGCGCATTTGCCGTAGTGGCATCATGATCAGCAGCCAAGCCGTCTGGACAGCATGCAGTGGGTGTGCTGGCACCTGAACAGCTGGGAGCAGCAACAGCGCACGGCACACCAACACAACTCGGTGCAGCACCCTGCTCCTCGCTCCGCGTCTGCACCAGTATGAGTGCATCCTGTGTCAAATGCTGCAAGAAGCATCTCGTGTGTACAACACTACCACGTGTGCAGTGGCACAATGCGTGCCATCCCCAAATGAGCTGGCTAGGCTGGCCAGCCATTTCGCACTGGTGTCTGCAGTCATGCAGTTGCAGCGCGCACACAACGTGTGCATGCTGCGCAGGGAAGCAGAGTGGGCGCAAGCGCACTCTGCTCCCGCATCAGTGCAAGGGCCCCTCCCAGGTCAGTGCAGCGTGGAGCGGTTCAGTGCACCGCGCAGGGATGCCGTTTTAGGCAGACCTGTGTGTGTACACGGCTGCCTGCCTGCCTGTCTGGTGTGTACCTGGGGTGCCTGGGGCCTGAAATGTCGTGCGTTCGATTCTGGAGTGTCGAGATGGGTGGCGTGCCGTTCACAACAGTTCCACTGGCATTGCACAAGCAGCAATGCAGCACAGTACAGCATTATGAAGGCAGTTGCAGCGGGGCCACTTCACCAACCACTTCGCAAACATGCACATGCGGCTAAGGCTCAAATGTGCAACATGATACTTTGACCGTTCTTTGCCTGCTTTGATGTACTGCAGGTGCCTCTATGGTGGTGCTCCCAAGGGCCCTCAATTGCGCGATTTGTCATATGGAGTGCACATTGCGATCGCTACCCCAGGTCGCTTGAACGACTTTCTAGAGGCCGGGCAGGTGTGTGGCTTGCTCAATGATAGGTAAATGGTGGGGCTGATCTTGCGTTCTGAGCAGTGGTTTGCAACAACAGTCAGCCTTGCTTCTGGCCTCCGATTAACATGGGTTGCTGTGTGCTCTGGCTTATCCGCCTATTGAATATGTAGGTGCGTCTACACCAGGTGTCATACCTAGTGCTGGATGAGGCTGACCGCATGCTGGACATGGGTTTTGAGCCCCAAATCCAGAAGATTGTGCGCGCCATCCCTCGCCAGCGACAGACCCTCTTCTTCTCAGCCACATGGCCAAAGGAGGTCAAGGCCATTGCAGCACAGTTTGTCACCAACCGCACAGTGCATGTATTCATTGGCGGTGTGGAGGAAAAGCTAGTGGCCAACAAGGCCATCACCCAGCATGTCAAGGTGTGCGCTGGCCATGAGAAGCTGGGCGAGCTACAGCGGATCCTGCGCTCCAAGCCAGCCGGCACCCGCATCATCATCTTCTGCACCACCAAGCGTATGTGTGACCAGCTCTGCTACTCCATTGCACGAGAGTTCCGTGCGGCCGCCATCCACGGCGACAAGCGCCAGCAGGAGCGTGACTACGTGCTGGCGGCCTTCAAGAGTGTGAGTGGTGACGGCGTGTGCATTGCTGGCTGCCTTGTCACCTTCCTACCGCTGTGTACTCTTGTCCGAGCATGCACGGACTGGTCATAGTACAGATTGACGTCATTTATGTGCTCCCGCGTTCGGGTCTTGATTGTCCTCATCGTTTGCCCTGCTGTTTGTCTGTGTGGCGTGTCTTTGCTGCAGGGCCAGACCCCCATCCTGGTAGCCACTGATGTGGCTGCACGTGGCCTTGACATCCCCAACGTGGCTGCTGTCATCAACTACGACTTCCCCACGGGTGTGGAGGACTACATCCATCGCATTGGCCGGACTGGGCGCGCTGGTGCCACGGGCGAGTCCTTTACTTTCTTCACATTTGAAGACTCCAAGCATGCACGAGAGCTGGCGCAGGTTATGACTGAGGCTGGCCAGTATGTGCCCCCTGAGCTGGAACAGATGGCCAAGTTTGGTGGTGGTGGCGGTGGTCGGTCACGTTATGGTGGTGGCGGGGGCCGCTTTGGTGGCGGTGGTTTTGGCGGTGGTGGCGGTGGTTTTGGCGGTGGTGGTTATGGTGGTGGCAGCGGCTATGGCACTAGCAGCAGCGCACCCCCATACTCCTCCTATGCTGCCATGTCAGCCCCAAGCAGCGACCGCGACCGTGACCGCGACAGGCGGCGTTCACGCTCACGTGACCGTGACCGCCGTGACCGTTCCAGGTCACGCTCACGTGACCGCCGCCGTTCACGTTCACGTTCACCAAGGGTGCGCCGCAGCCCTGACTACCGCTAGATGTGCGTGGTGTCAGACATCAGCTGAGGGGAGTGTGGCCTGGGCTTGGTCGGGTACTGTTCAATCAAGTGAGGTTATCATGTGCGACCCTAAGGTGAAGGCAGACTGCGTCCAAAACTCTTTTGCTCACTCATTTTGAGCTTCCCTGTCTGAAGTAGACGAGCCATGGACCCATGGTAGTTGTCACTGTGATTTAAACTGCAGAGCGAGTAGCAGTTGCGCTTGGCAGAACGAATTGGCAGCCTTGCATGCACAGATTGCACATGACTGCGTGGTTCGCTGCCATAGCCTTAAAAGTAAAACAAATGAATAACCCGTCTGACAGCAGGCTGAAGCTCCAGCGCACAGCTCTACCCAGCTGTCAATGCACATCATATGCAGCTGTTGCTGGTGGTCCCAGTCCTTCAGCAGTGACTGATAGACAGGAGCGCTTGCTGTGCAGTAGTGCTGACAAAACAGCCGCTGATGATAGACGAGGGGCGCCACGCATGCATGTGATGGATGCTTGGTGCAAGGGCAAAGGTGCTACTGCAGTTTCTTGTAAGTGGCGGCTCGTGCTCGTCCACTGTGCTGTGCTGAGGTTGTGCGATGGTCCCAGTGTGCACTGGATTGCCCTATCCAGCATACATACACCTCAGTGCATCATCATTGGGATCTCAAAACTGCCACCGCCCTGAGTGCTTGCCTGGTCCTCTGGTGACACATTCTCTAAACTCTGCCCATCTCCCATATGCCCTACGAAACCATGCATGCTGCCGCTGCTGTCTTCAGCAAGTGGTGCCTCCACCACCTCCCTGCTGAATGCTCCTGAATGCACCTTTACGAATGCACCCTCCATGGCCTCTTAAGGGGCATGTGCGCACCCTGCTTGACCTCGCAGCATGATGCTGAGCAAGCTGTTTGCATGTCAAATGTTACGCATGCTGGCATGTTATGACGTGCTGCAGTGCTGATGCTCACAGCCGGGAGCTCCAGTGTATGCCCAAGGCTGAGTTGTGCAGGTGGAGGCCCCCAGCCTATCATGTCTGAAGCATCCAGCTCCTCCATTGCAGCTGCCATCTCTTTGGCACTGTGGGTATGGTGTGCAGGTGAAGCATGGGGCTAAATGCATTTCTGAACTCCAGCACCGCACATGCACCACACAAGCCCGATGTACCTGAAGGTCGTGCCAGTTGCTGTGTCGATCAGCGCAGGCTTCCACCAGCTGCGGCTAATAACAATAATAACACGGCGTTTCACAGATGTTTCTGCATGCCGGAGCCAGCTGCGGCTGTGTGCTGTCAATGCTGCACTGCCCTGCAAAAAGACCCGTTCCCTACGGCCTGGTGCAGCCATGCAGGCCATAGGTCCTGGGCACATACATAGCAGCAGCATGCATGTGACACATAGCAGCATGCATGCGTGTGTGCAGATGACATGCACATGGTATTTGCGCAACCCCAGCAACGCAGAACCCAGTAACAGACGCACCAGCAGGAGTCTTCATAGGACGAGCAGTAGCTGGTGCACCTCCTGTGCGCCATGCCCGCCTGCCAGCAGCCACCAGGTCTCCAGCAGCCGCACTGGTGCCTGTTGCCTTGTGGGTGTGGCAGCATGCGGCTCTGCGCATGTATTCAGTCCAGTAGGGTGGGCAGATACGATTGTCCCCTGCGCCTTCTGATCTGGGCCGTGTTCACCTACACCTGTCTCCAGGTGTCCTGCAGACATATGTCAAGTGTGATGATCTGCGGCAGCACATATGCAAAGCATTTGCCCCACAACTTGAGCAGATGGCAATGTCCACTTGTAGTGAGGTTGCCAGAGACATACCACACCGCTGAGCTTAGTTAAATTCAGATACGGTATTCATGAGTGCTCATGCAACAACACTGAGTGTGGACAAAAAAGGCAGGCTGATGGATGGACATGTGTTAAACTGCGGTGTCACGGGTGTAACCGCGCTGAGTCATGTAATGATGAACCGATGTGCGATGTCGCATGATGATGATAATGATGATGATCACTTTTGTGGACATCCAACTGGTTACCTCGCTGCAGCATGTGTAAGTGCACCATGATCGACCTGAGCATGTATAGCCCAATGCCCTGCTGGGCATTGTCCACCACCCACCACCACCACCACCACCACCACCACCACCGCCACTACACTTACACACAGTGACATGCAGAAAGTCACACAGTGTGACACACAGAAACACAAATTCCTAACCTACCTTCAAGGTACATGCACGCACCTGTGCCTCCAAACCCCATGTCATCTGTTGGGTCACCCACGATCACGCTGGACCACCGAGAGCGAGCCAGGCGGCGGGCAGCAGAGGAGCCAAAGGCATGCAAAGCATGCAAAAGTGCTGTGCGATTTGCCAGTGCATTGATGGCACTGTCCGGCTGGCCACAACGCTTGCATTGTACTGCTATTTCACCAGTGTCGCTGCTCTTACTGCCCACAGCCAGCGGGTGTGGTTTCAATGTTTGTGTGAGATCACTGGGTAAATCTGCGTCAAATAAAGAGTTGCTTGCAAGCTGCAGCCTTCTGCGCCATATCTGTGGGCTAAATGATTCCAGAACACTGCTGCTGGACAAGCTGGAGTTGGCTGAGTCACCACATGAGAGCACTGTCGCACGATCTCCATGGTGCCGCTGCTGCTGCCGCTGCCGCTGCTGCTGCTGCAGGATCGCGACATGTCGGGGTACTATGATGCTGCTTTTGGGGGGCTCACTGTCGAGCGAGAGCAGCCGTGCTGGTACGCTGCCGGAACGTGGTGTTGTATTGCTAGCTGCCTTCAGTGGCGACACTGTGTCCAATGCCATGGCAAGCACCTCTCTGCCCTGTGCCAGGCTGCTGTCGTTCACAGCAATGGCAGTGGCTACCTGCAACACATGGATAATGGCTGGGTCACCGTCCTGACCTGCCTGTGGTGCTGGTGGCAACGCTCGGCGTGATGGCATGCCACTGCGTACCCACGCTCCGACTGGCACAGCAATCCCCATGCCAGGTGAAGGGCATGATTGCACCGGGCTGTTCAAGCGTAGTGTCAGTGCACGCTGCTGGTTTGTGGTAGCAGCTGGTGGCCGTGGTGGTAGTTTGTTCACAAGCCCTCGGAAGCCCACTCCTCCAGCGGCAACAGGTAGTGGCGGCAGGTCGCACTCAGGTGCGGGCGGCCTGCTGCTGCTGATAATAGTGGGGCTCACAGCGGCAGCTTTGGTGAAAGAGTCCTGGGGTGTAGTCACTGGGCTGGGCCTCTTGTTTGGTGCGTGCAGCCCACCCACTACTGCGTCATCCTGCTCCGTGGTGAATCGCGGCGGCAGGGCTGGGCCATTCCCTGCTGTCATAGGCATGGCCTGCGCCCGTCTCTGTTTGTGGTTTGTTCAACGTTGAGGCATCTCGCTGCTGCAGCGCAGAACGCACATGCGACATATTCATGCACCATGTTCATGCACTGATGCTCGCATGCAATAGCCATAAATGGCATTGCAACAGCATCCCCTGTGCAGCATCTGTATGGTGTTTTAGCTACAACTGCATGTATCTAACTGTACATAATTGCATATCATTTTGCATTGATCGCCTGCCAATAGAACATTCTTTGTACATTTGTTACCGTGGCATGAATTTTGGGTTTGTATTGGTCCTCGGCGCGAGCACAACCCCTGATGATACCTCAGCCTCAAAACGTGTTTTTTGAGATGATAAACAATGTTTTCGATGAGCCTCCTCCAACGAGTGCGCAGCGAAACACGGAACACAACATCAACGTGTAGGCAGCGATCAAAATTCCACCTTCAGCATTACATAACACAATTACATCAGGCAACAGAACCAGTTTGGTCGGCTTGACGTACATGAGCCTGTACAGTACAACAAGCCTCCCTAACATCGTCGTGCCGATGGATTCCAGCACATGCACAGTAAACTCGTGGCTTTTCAATGATACTAGGACCAGGGTCATCAAGGCGGTGGAGGTGCGACTACATTCTTAAGAACCTCGCGGAGCCTCAGGCTAATGACTAGTATAGGGAGGACTTGCGAGTTAAGTGGTGGCATGCAAGGCCAGTTAGGGTGAAAGAGTTGTGCTTGGCTAGCGTAGGGGGCTGGGTCCACTAGCTGGCACCCTAGATGGAGCACCCACCGCAGGCATATGTCGATATGTGGCCCACGGGCAACAGGTTTTGGAGGCACAAGGGGTTGTGGTAGCAGGCCATGCAGGAGGCCTGGCTCCTGAACAGAAACATCCCAGGCAATGCTTCTCTCAGAAGATCTACTTGAACGATACATGTAGTGGATGGAAATGATCCACATGCCCAGAGGGCCTTCAGTTTCAGTTTACAAAGTGTAAGAACTCGGTGTAAGAATCAGTAAATAGTATTCGCGCCTGAGGCTGAATGTAACAACAACAACAACTGGTAACTTCAACAATCCTGCCTCGTTTGACCCAAAACTGCTCATGCACTGCTGCTGCCGGCTCCCCTGTCAGTCTGCCTTTTGCGTGCGTTGTCAAGCCGCTTGCGCACAGCGCTGCCTCCTGCATCACTGCTAGGGTTTGCATGGGCTGTTTCGTCATCTGCATCGCCCAGCGTCACATCGTCGTACACAGCAGCAACGCGCTGCTCCAGCTCGCGCACCTGTGTGAGATGCAGATGTGGAATGGTGCGATAATGTGCACCACGTAATGTTGATGCACTAACCATGCAAGCAATCACGCAATGTCACACGCAAGAAGTTGATGTTGCCATCAGGACAACGCGGCAGCGGGCATCGACAACAATGCTGCAGCGGGCATCGACAATAATAACAAAGCTCAACACCTCGCACCTGCGCAGTCTGGGCTGCTGCTGCACTGTCTGCCTCATCCATGGAGCTGATGCTGACATCTCGCCAATTTGCGCCAGAAGCCTGACCAACACCCCACACAGTGCCTGCGGCTGGTGTGCCCCCTGCACCAACTCGCCTTGAGGACCCTGTCAACCGGGCCCCCGGTCCTGTTGCAGCGGTTGTTGCACTTGTCACAGATGCAGCGCCTGCAGCCGAGGCGTCAGGTGCCGTGAGACGAGCGACGGCAGCTGCTGCACGTGCAAGCTCAGCCGCTTCCTCTGCGGCCTCAGCTTGCGCGCGTGCCGCGAGCAGCTGGCGCTCCAACTCCTCATACCTGCAGCACCAGGTGCGTCACAGAATGGGATGGCTATGGCAGCCGCACCAAGCGACGAAGGCCTGACCAAAACCCAGTTGGATGAGGGCTCCTAACAACTAGCTGAACATTACGCACCTGATCATGACCTCCTGTCGCTTGCCAGTGAAGCATGATGGGTACAAGGAGGGGAAATACTGCTGGATGAATCCAAAGACTAGCACATGGCCCAGAGGGGAGAGGGGGATGATCAGGATGATGATGAAGGGTATGAAGGTTAAGATGTCCCGCATTGTCCGCCGAATCGCAGACACCTCACGCGGCTTCAATGTGCCGCCTGCAGGGCGCACATTGTATTGGCAGTGTGCGCAAAAAAGTTCTGACCACATGTCGCAACATACATCACATCTGCCCTCGTGTCAAGATCCTGCCGTGTATGGTCGCAGACCGTGTATGGTTGCCATCTGCGACAACGCGACAAATAAACCTACCAACTGCAGCTTTGCCAAAAAGACGGCCTGCATTGGCAATGTCCGATCCCAACAGCTTGATGCCCCGTGCAAGGAATGTAAGTGCTTCTCGGACCTTGTCCAATGCATCGCGCGCCTGCAGGCGCGCCTTGGTCAGGCTGAGTCCCTGCCCACCAAACACCACTTGGTCCCTGCAGGATCGCCATGATGCATTGGAAGGTATGATGAGCAAGCACTCTGCTGCTGTGCTGCCCACTTCCATCAATTCAACAAGCTGCGAATCAAATAGCGGCCAACTCAACAGCGGTGATGCAGTACATCAGCGCCAGTCAACACTCACGGCACGCCTACACGCTGGCGCAGGTCCGGGATCTCCACTGCCAGCGTGGCCAGCACCTGGTCCAACGTGCCGCTTGTCACCAGGAGCATGCCATCCTTGCGACCAGGCAAGCTGCTGGTAAGCTTTGCTGCACTGGCTGCAACAACAGCTGCTGTTGCAGGCTCATGCGGTGATGGCGGAGACACATCACCGCTGCGCAGCCCTTCAGCGGCCTCCCCTGCCTCTGCTGATAAGCCCTCCAACCCCAGCTGTGCCGCAAGTGCCGCAAGCTGTGTGTCCAGATAAGAAAATTCAGCTGCTAGAAGCCGCAGCTCTGCTGTAGAACCCTGACGGCTCAGCAGTTCTGCACACATGTTGACATCTCAAACGGTCAACCACATTGTCGTGTCCAGCATCTGCCACCAATCGAGCCGAATCAGCCATTGTACCAGCACAGCCTACCATCACGTAATTTGTCAGTCTTAATGTTAGTATGTTACAGACAGCACACACCTGCAACGTCAGACCCCACGACATCAACTGCCTCATCCTCCAGTGCGCGTCCTGCATACTCCATCTCGAGCTGCAATGTGCGCACTGCCAGCGCACGGCTCAATTGCAGCACCTCCTGCACGCACATGGTGATCCACAGTGTATGTTCAGGCACATGGTAAGGAACAGGTCCTGTCGGAAAGCAACACAATTCACAAGCCCAAGCTCGCACAAGCTCACCTCGTCCAGTGCTTTCAACTGCAATGGCATGGTAGCGCGGCCCTCCGGTGCCCTTGCGCGCCGGATTGTGCTCTCTCTGGCACGCACCACTTCACGCAAACGTGCCTCCAAGCTGTCAACCTCCATGCTCAGCTGGCTGATAGCCTGTCATACACGCAATGCACAACATGAGAATGTTCCAGAATGTTCCAGCACCAACATTCACATGCCTTGGGCAAACTCTCATATGCACTCAAGCCCCTAGCGCCGAATGCACCCACCAGCTCTGTGTCCAGTTTTGTAGCCACAGGTAAGGGCAGGTCAGGGCTAAGGGGTGGCTCTCGCAAGCGCGATCCACCACCATTGAGGCGGATCCACAGACCGCGCAGGTAGTCGCCAGTCTCTCGCATCAGATCCACCAGCTCCGTCTCACGCGCCTTGCGCAGCACAGGCTTGATGCGCTGTGCCACAAACTGCGCAGACGCCAGACAGAGCCATGTGTTCAGATGTATGTGGGGATGCATCCTGGTCCTCACCAGCCTCAAACCATTCGAGCGTCAGCGATGATCATCAACAACCATAACACCCACGCATAACACCCCATGTGTGTTATGGTTGTGCTAACCATAACACATACCATGGTAGTTAACACAACCATATCCTGTTATGGTTGTTGATGGTCATCCACACCATGATCATCCAACAACCATAACAGGATTGTGGTTGTTCTGGTCAACACAGGGTGCGGCCCATAACACCTGTTACCCCTGCCAAGGACCTCCCAGGGGCCCTACTTCCACTAGTGTACACAACTCTGCACAATGGTAGTTGGTGTGTAATCTTGCTAGGGGGCATTGTCATAATAGTGTCGAGCATCGTGATCGTGCATTGCTCATCACTTGTATGATGTCTAGGAGACAGTATCCTGCAATGTTGGTACGCTCAAAACAGCAAAGTGACGATGTGTGTGATGGGGGTTGGCAACCAAGCGCTGGAGGCCTGGGTACCAGCGTCGGCAGGGTGTATCCCCTTCCCAGCACACAGTCAAGTAGCAGATCAACTCAGCCCAAGTATCACTCCAACAAGCTCCGATCCTCTGGTCCTAATTCTCTACTCTAACAGTTTCGTCTACATCGCACGGGCAACACACAGTTATCTTATGTATCCTCAGTGGCTGCGCAATGTAGTGGTGTGAAAGTACAGAAGGAAGAAGCACTACACAAAAAAACAGCAAATGGGGTTTCCAATGGCCATCGCTGCTTGGCCTTGTCCAATACAATGAGCGAGCTGCAAATGATGTAAGGGGATCATGTTTGGTTTCATGTGCTGGTTGAGGGGTAAGGGTGGCTGGCGGCGTCGCCACAGGCTTCGTGTGACATGTGCTGGGTTGCAGTCTGTGCACTGTCCATTGTGCATGGTGTGTTGATAATAAGGCTTTTCAGCAGCTAGAGGAAGTGCATGTCACCAGTGTACTCAGGATAATGACCCCTTATGGCAAATCAATGGCGGTTAAGCAGATCTCAGCCCGGACTTGAGGGGTGCAACAGCTAACTAGTCCCCTGCACCACTCCTCATTAAAGCCTAGCTACCCCCCACCCCACCCAGCCCCGGGGCCCTGAACGCCAGAACAACATACCAGAATGTCAGCTTACCTGCTCAGCAACACGTTCTGCCTGCTCAATGCCGCTGGCCAGCTGCTGTGCTGCTTCTTGCCGCTTACCAGCATGGTCCATGCTGCTTGTGGCTGGCTGTTGGGACTGGGGGCCATGTGAAGAGTTGAATGAGGACGAGGCAAATGGAGGACCAGAGGACGATGGACCCTCCCCCAAACTGGGCCGCAGGTAGCGTGCATTACGCGCTTCAACAGCAGCCAAGGCTTGCGCTTCACTGTCGTGTGAGGAGTATGTACATGCACATATGATGCACATTGTCAGTTGCCAGGGCCAAGCATGAAAAGGCAAGATCAGTAGTCCATCTGCGGCCCTCAGCACGACAGCTGGTGGCCACAAGCTGGCTTGTTGCACAGCATGTGAGTACAAACCATGCACCTGAGAAATGTGAGCTGTTTCAGCTCTGACATGGCACGCTCTCGCAGCTCTGCTGCATACTGGCGTGCCTGCTTGCGCACTACCTGCACGCCCACAGTGTTGCAAATTGTTGCTCTGTTACATCCCAGTTGTAGCCAGAACTTGCTTGCTGACATATGATTAGATGTGCGCACGATGTCTCACATGCAGAAGAGTTCACACACATTGCAGTACACTGTTACGCCTTGCACTGTACCTCCTCACACTGCTCTGCACTTCGGTGTTCTGGTGGTGCACTGACAATGGCCGTTGCAACACCTGCAGCCTCTGCCATTGCTGATGGAGAAGTTGAAAAGATGCTGCCAAAGCCAGCTGGCATTGTGCGCAAGCCCAACTGCAGCGCAAGACATTAATACACAAACAATGTACGATGTTGAAATGCAGCAACAAAAAGGCAACGTTCCTTCAAAGAACCAAACATGCGCCATACCTTGAGCTGTTCTGCAGTCAGCAGCATCTCAGCAACAATTTCACTTGCTTCCTTGCGGCGCTGCTGCTCCTCCAGCTCCAGCTGCTTCGTCTCAGCCTCACCTGCAGGGTACAAGCGGGGATGAGCTGCTATTGTCAAAGTTCAACGCTGCGCACCATCCCAGCCCTACCTTTGAGCGCCTCATCTGGCTCCGGGGCTGCATAGACAGGAGCTGGAAGCCGCAGGAGGAACTGCAGTGGAGGGGGGGATGATGCACAAAAATGCCCACGCGCCCGCGTGGATTTGCGCGTAGTATGCAGGAAGTAGCTGGATTTCTACATTATTCCATAATTCAGAACAATTAAGCATTCAGGGAGAGTCAAGTGCTTTGGCATGTCGCAGTAGTCCATGGGCCCGTTCATGTGCTACCCACTTTGGCTCTGACAAAGTTCCGGTACAGCGCACGGCATTCTACGATTTTCGAGAAGCGAAGAGCTCGTTCCGCAGCCCGCTGTGCCGGGTCAAACAGCGTGGCACTGCTGGAAGCTGGTGAGCTGCAAATGGATCCGGATCATTAAAGCAACAGGATGTTCCGTCAAGAATCAAACAGTATAGATGGACCATCTCGTCTTTGTGACGCGCAGCAACGAGCCCATCAGCGGGGCCACATGTGATGACGCAGCACAAAATCAGCAAATTCAACGCACCTAAGAGCAACAACAATGTGTTGAGCCCCATGAGGTAGCTCGTCCAGCTTCTTGTGCACACCTGCGGGGCTGAGCCTGCGTTGACTGCCAATTGAATTAATGTGAAGCTGAGGCGCAAGCCAAAGTTAACAGATAGACTGATAATAGTTTGTCCCACCTGCATGGCTTTCCATCCACGCAAACAGAACTCAGCCCACGTCTCGAAAGAAGCTGCAGCGTTCGGCGTGCACCAGTACATAAGGGTCGCGGATAGCAACAGGAGATAGAGTAGGATGTTGATGTGCTGAAGCACGTCAGGAGTCGATCTGCTGTCAACATTGCTTCCAAACGCTTGGGTGACCAATCGCGCTGAGCTAATATATTTCCATTTATTATAACACGTCGGTCCCTCTAAAACAGTGAAGTACACCCCGATACACTACACTAGCGAGGTTGCAGTCAGTGCCATTCCCATGGGTTGGCTCTGGTGTTGTACCCTGCTTAAGGCCAACCCCTGGCGTGAATCAGCGCCCAACGTTCTGGGCTGGACCCCAGCTGAAGTGTGCAGTTGCGAGACATGGATGAGCTTCCGGCATGCTGGCAGCACATTATCCAACACACTGGCAGAAACTCGAGACGCAGGTTGATTGTCTACAATGAACACCCTATCCAAGAGCTTGTGAATTACCCTTGCATCATTCACATACTGTGATATCAATTTCATCTTGACCCGTTCAACTGAGGGAACCAAAGGAGTGCCATACAAACACATACACACCCCACCCCACCAACAAATTGATACTTCAGGCCTCAGGGCAGGCTGAGTAGCTTCTTGATGCCTGCAGCAGGGTCCCCCTGCTTCACCAGTGACTCACCGACTAGGATTGCACCGGTGCCCGCCTACACACAGAACAATCAATAACACGTCATTATGACATGAGAAGGAAGTGCACCGCAAAACTGCATGCAGCTGGCATAAGGCAGCTAATTGCGCACTCACCGCCTGCACAAATGCGACGTCCTCTGGTGTGAAAATGCCACTTTCACCCGTCATCAGAATATTGCGACGTTTGACCTGCAACAGAGCAGCAATATGCCCGGTTCAGTCAAGTTCAACACTAGCCTGCTGCCAAATGGCTTATACGGCCTCCCCCCCCCCCCCCCCCGCCACCCGCCACACACACACGCCGCGCGAACACCAACCCCGTAACCCCGTACCTCTTGGCCCGCTGGGCTGTCCATGATATTCTTGGTGAGATTCAGGTCCACCTTAAAAGTACCTAAATCACGGTTGTTGATGCCCAGAATGTGATGCTCCACATTCTGCAACTTCAGGACGCGCTCCAACTCAGGAACTGTGTGAACCTCGATGAGGCACTGCATGCCCAGTGATTCAGCGGCCTTCATGAAGTAGGCCAGGTCGGTGTTCGGGAGCACGGCAGCGATCAGCAGGATCGCGTCAGCACCACTGCCATGTACGATGCCAAACAGCAGAGGAAGGCAAAGTGAGTCCGCAGCGTTAGCTATACCATGACATGCTGGTACCCTGCCGCAACCTGCCAAGCAAATGCAGCGTCTGCGCTCCCTGCAGCAGGGCTTGCATTGTGCTATTTGTGCAGCGAACGCACCTTGCTCGTGCCTTGAAAACCTGGTACGCCTCCACAATGAACTCCTTGCACAGCAACGGGCACTTCACGCCAGCAGCGCGGATGAGTGTCAGGTTGTTGAATGAGCCCTGGAAAAATTTCTCGTCCGTCAGCACACTCAGGCATGCAGCACCACCAGCCTCGTACGCCTGTGCGCACAGTTTTAAGAAACAATACATGATCTGCCAACTACACACGTCCGTGCCTCCACCCCTGTCAATTTCATCCAATTAACCATTCAGGATACGTGAGCGAGCCTGGCGTCATACACCGCCCTATCCGACGATTGAGCGCCCTTGTACTACTAACGTGGGTTGCAAGGCCGCACCTTGGCGATGCGGACGGGATCAAAATCGGGTTGAATGACACCCTTGGACGGTGAAGCCTTCTTTACCTCCGCAATCAGGCCAGGCTTGCCTGAGCATGAATATGGGCAATGTGTACAAACAAAACTATGATACCAATATCAAACGAACTTCAGCTTTGTGATTGCTGCCCCTTGTAATACACAACAGAAGCCGGTGCACCCACCAGTCTGCTTTGCGCGATGAAGCAGCGCCCCCTTGAAGTCACGTGCCGGTTCAGCATTCTTCACAGCAGCCTGCAGGGCCACAAGGGGCACCTTGGAGCGAAAATTTTCAACCTCCTTTGCCTTGAACCTACAGCCAAACACCACCATGCACAGGCAGACATTGTCACATGCACGCTCAATGCCCTGCGCGGCCACCATAACAGACTTGCCAAGTACATTCATGCGTGCCAGAAACAAGCAGCCAATGTTTGGTGAACAGCACCCACCACACAATCTCCTCCAGGATGTTTTGGGGCTTGTTCTCGTCAGGAAGGCCATTGACCCTGAAGGTAGATGGACCGCACCTGTGGCCATGAAGTGGTATGTGTGCCCGCAACAGGTCAGCTGAGCCACCTGCCAGTGTGTAGGTAGCCCTGCAGGCATGCAAGTCTCCGCACATGCGCGTGCCATGGTGCATGGCTGCAGCTTTCTGTGCAGCTGCCTCACAACAACTCACGGCTGCGTTTCGTGCCCCAGAGGTGGACGCCTTCTGATCGTCACGCCATCAGCCATCTGCACACCGCGATAGCGCGCATTCGCACATCCGCTCAACCGTCACTCACAGCTTCGCCCAAACCTCATGCATGAATACGCACATGTGGTGTTTCCAGAGCGGAACAGATCATCAGCTTCCTCCGTTGGCAGCTGCTGGAAGACGTTGGGCATATGGATCCCCGGTGCGCCCGGTGGAATGCTGTTGTACAAGATGACATCTTTGCAACAAACGAAATTACAAGTGGAAGAATGGATCAGAAAAGTCGTCTCCCAGGATTGGAATATGACCTGCAAAAGAGCCCCTCTGGATTGGTGGCCGTAACTGGGCTCGTTGGACGGCCCCGATTGGGCACCAAGTGGGCATGCATCCGACAAGAAGGGCGCGAGGAGTGCGGACAGTTACACATGTCTATTGGTGATCGTGAAGTGCAGCAGGGTGCGCAGCCCACGCCCGGCAGCTCCACCGCACCCAGCTCAGCCACACAATGCCCACGCTGTGCCCCAGCAGCCAGTTGGACGCAGTTGCTCGCAGCTGGGGCAGCTGCTGCAGGGGCTGCAGGGCTGCACCAGGCAGAAAATGGGGCACCGGAGGTGCTGGAACAAGCTTGGCAGGAGTTGAAAGCAGGAGCTGCCAGTGGTTACTAGAAACATTTCTGGTGAAGATCCTGGTGTGCCTTTCCAAGGGCAGTGCCACAGTGCAGCGCACCCACCAGTCATGCTTGCTTTGTTTTGCAGGCTTGCTGTGGGGCGGTTGCTGAGTCATGCCTGTCGTGCTCTCTCAAGTCGGCAAGTGCAACACCCCATACCCTTACCCACCAGGCGGCGGCGGCGGGGACTGCCACGCCGCAGCAGGCCAGCATCGTGAAGCGCATCTTCGACCCTGTTGCCCACAAGCGCCAGGGCGATTCACTCAGCGCCCGCAACACGAAGGAGGCTGCAGCAGCTGGGCTACAGCATGTGACCAAGCGCAACGGTAGTGGTCCAGCTGGTCCTCCTGGAGCCAAGTGAGCACAGGTGGGCTGTGCCACCACTTCATCTTGCTGGCGCCACTGCCTCAAGATGTTAGGAATGATGGGACATGCATGTGCCTCAGGAACGAAAAACTGACTGGAAAACATCTGAAAAATAGCTAAAACAAAGCTGATACAAAGCCTATGTACTACTGTTTGTGCTTCACTGATATGTGTTGAGACTTTGTGTTCTTCTCTTGTTGTATGAGCCACGGACGGAGGCAGGCTTCAGAGTGCACTTGTGCAAGGGATGTTGCGGACTGTTTTGACAAGCACACTTGTATGTGTCCCACCACATGCCTGCAAGGCATATGACATACAGCGGATGATCAGCACGCAGCTTTGCTGCATTTTTGGAACGGCCTACGAAAGAGGCTGGACATACCCTACTCGCTCAAAGAGTTACACCGGCTTTCATATGCGGGGTGGCATAGAAAAGCATTGATGCGTACTTTGCTGCTCCCTATGCCCTGCACTGGAGGTGCTGTGCATTGCACAGGCGCAGCTGGCTTGGCACATCACCCATCCGCTGGGCTCCCGGGCCTGACGCTCCCCGCATACGGTCTGCCCGCCGCCGTTTGGCTCGGGTGCCCTGTGGCATCAGCATGTTGCTGTTGACCACGGGTGGTGTGTCGGTCAGCTGTTGCCCGCTGCAGTGCGTGCTTCTACCAGGGTGCTAGGTGTTGTAGTGGGGCGACTCGCGGTATTCAGGGCCAGTTTCCTGGGCATCTAGGTGTTTGGCTAATGACTGTCAGGCTCCGGCATGCAGAAACATCTGTGATACGCCGTGTTATTATTACTGTTATAGAAAAGCGGCCATAACGTGAAATCTTGCCACTGGTAACTATACAACTGCACAGCCGCAGGCTCGCTGTGATGGAAACAGCACCCCCTGTGCAAAGCAGTCAAACCCCAGTATTTGCAGTGTGCACTGCACACCTGTGAGCATGATGAGTTCTGCATACAGGATGCCCACGTAGTCACGCACCTGTGCATGTGCCTGTATCTCTGGCAGTATATACATGCTGAAATGATGCTGGTGAGATGCGGGGCTTCACTCATTGGCCAGTACAGGGTGAGGTGGCCGGGTAATCCACAGCTCATCATTATACCGCATCTACTCGAAGCACATTGTGAGGAGGGAGCAGCCTACTGAAACGGGCAGGCAGCGCATCCCAGGCCACGCGGACATGCTGGCCCAAGTGCCTCCCTCAGGCCTCAGCCACATCAATGCCAAGGCCGGGCATAAGAGGTAGGCTCTGCTTTCCTGCTGCTGCTCTGCTGGTGCTGCTGCTCGAAGTTCAAATTGGTCTGCCTTGAGCGTGCAACGCAATCGCAGGCCACTATGATGTATGAGCTCCACAGGTGCAGATACCTGGCAGCACTGTGCTCATGCCGTGCGCCCAGTTGGTGCACACATTAACCGTGCATTGCATCATCAAGACCGAGGACAACCGAATGCGCCAACGGTCAAGCATTGCACATGAAAATCTGTGGGCGCCCTGCTCTGGGCAGCATAGTTACATGCCTACATGAGCACTGCTGATGCAGACGCATATTTTGATATTTAGCAACATTGCGCGCATGCTATGCATGATGCATGATGCAGCAGCGACAACAGATCCTGCCCAGACCTTGACATGGGCACATGCGCCACTCGCGCCATGGTGGGTTTCCGCCTGCCGCTGGCTGCTGATGTGTGCAGCTGTTGACCGCATATTTTTGCTTGGATGGGAATGACAGCTGTCGCTGCAGGCCCCGCAGCGGTGAAAACCACGGCTTCCTTGCAAGAGCAAGGTATGAACATGAAGATTACTGTGTATATGCACTACCTGCACGCACTACCTGTATGGGCACCGGTTGTCCATGTTGCATGCTTCCAGCTTCACGCTTCGCGGCCAATGCAGGCTCTTATGGAAGCCGTGATTACGGGGTGTCATCAATACCGCCCTGACGGCCTGCCCATTCCGCACGGTACACCCTGCTACGTTGCCCCTCCTAATGCCTGCCGTCATCCTCACGACAGCCCCCCTGAAACGCGCCCGTGGCGCGAGATATCTCTGCCAAAACGATAGTGTGACAAGGTGATTCATTTCGCCACACCGAAGAGCTGGGTGTTTTTGCCTCCACTAGAAAGATGGCACCGGCACGTCACAGCGTCAAGGATGTTACAAAGGAGTTCGAGAAATACTTCTTGGCACAGTACCCAAACTGGAAGAGTTTGCATGCAGCTCTCATCAAAGATACAGCACATGTGGCATTAGAAAACGCTTTTTGCAGAGGAGCAGCAGGGCTGCAGCTGGACGGCTGCTCTACAACCTTTCAGCATGCACAGCTGCGAGTCCTCAGGTATGCATGGTGGCAGCTGCTTGGCCATATGCAGGCATCGATGTGTGATCGAGTTGTTGGCTGCATGCGCTGTGCAGGCTGCATCCTGGTGCGAAATCAGGTGCATCGCCAGCACTGCACCCAACGAAGCACCTGCTCACGCACTACTGGCTGGACATGGCCAGTGTGCTTCCAGTAGTGCTGCTCAGCACAGCACCTGGCCAAAAAGTGCTTGTGAGTGCCCACTCGTGCGCTGCTAAGCTGAATGCCATGCAGATCCATGTGCGTGTGTTCTGCGGTATCTGCAGGACATGTGCGCAGCGCCTGGTGGCAAGACCCTGATGCTGGCTATGTCCCTCTTTGCTGCTGATGCTGTGCCTGCACCAGCTGGCAATGAACTGTCTCAGGAGCTCATGGCAACAGCACGCATGACGCAGTTGGTTTCAAACGAGCTGGATTCGGGCAGACGAGCACGGCTTGCTAAGGTTCTGCATGAGTGAGTGTGGCCAGCATGACTGCCAACAGCAACATGATTCCCAGACATTGCTGTATGATGATTCAAAGCTTGGTGCGTCATATCAACAGGCTGCGTTGTTTCTTGTTTGTGATGGCATGCCTTGCACTACGCTCAGGTACCTGCCCCCGCAGCTCGTTGGTGCATCAGGGGACCCTGAGGAGCTGGCCCCTGTCCGTGTTACAGGCTACAGCGCAGACATGCACTGGGCACGATGGGAGGCAGGAGTATATGACCGTGTACTGCTAGATGCACCCTGCACTTCTGAGCGGCACGTCGTGCAGCAAGCCCATACTGGAGGGCGGCGGGGCAGCATTTCAAGCACAGCATGGTGTGTCACAGGAAGGGCTGTGCGCCGTAAATATTTGTTACTTGCGCCCAGGCATGAGCTTATGACTGCAGTCAGCTTCAGTGTCAACAGGGCAAGCCGTGCTTATGCTCGCAGGAGCTCGGCAGGGTGCAAGAAGGCTGCTGACCTGCAGGTCCGCCTGCTGATGGCTGGGCTGCGCGCATTGAAGACAGGTGGCCGCATGGTGTACAGGTGTGTCTGCACGCGTTGCAGCTGTGTGTCTTGGCATTCATGGGCAGCTTTTTGGGACCTGGTTCTGGCCACAAAGAGCAAGGCTGCATCTAGCCATGGCTGGCTACAGGTCAGCCCTCCAGGTGCAGTATGGGTGGCCCTGCACTGCAACAGGAGCCATGTTGCCACTAACAGTCCAGGGCGCGGTTACGTCAGCTGAGCGTGATGCATTCTTGCTCTAATGCTGGTCACTTGTTTTCACCTGACCTGCCCTTGCAGTACATGCAGCCTAGCAGCAGTTGAGAATGACTGGGTTGTTGGTCAGGCGCTGGCACGGTGCGCACCTGGCAGCATTCGGATTCTGCATCACGCCGAGGCAGCAACAACCAGTGGGCTGTCAGCGGATGCACTTGCACACAATTTTGGTGCAGAGCCAACGCAGCACGGTGTGCTATGCACACCTGACAAGCAGGCAGGTTGCGGGCCCATTTATGCTGTTGTGATTGAGAAGATGGATGACATCAGCATGCACCTGACAACTGTGCCGGGGTCACGTGGTGATGACGATGATGAAGATCTTCCTGATCCTGAGTAAGGCCTAGGATTCGCTGACGTCGCACATGCGCTGTCCAAGGCTTTGGCCATGTGGCAGGATGGCTAGGCTGGAGATGGGCTTGAGCATGCCCTGTGACGCTGAGCAGTTGCAAGTAGCAAGTTACATTCAGCGTCCATGGTCCCAGAGGTTAACCGATATAATTGCACAACCTTCTCCACTCGTCCACGCAATTTCCACTTCTTGTTAAAGGTACAGCAGCAGCCTCCACCAGTGATAGAAGTGCCCGGGCCGGCAGACCTGCTGTGTTCTGTGCAAGGCGCTCAATGAAGTGTGCAAGACCATGCTTGCCAAGCAATATAATCTCTGGTATCGCACCTGCCATACAAACTTGCCCTTTTCAGCCTGCAATAGTCCTATAGACGGCTGCATGCGATTGTCAATGTACTGCACCAATTGTTTAGAGATAGATAGATTACACAGGAAGGAAGAAAGAGAGGGAACCGGACAGCGAACTCAGACGGCAACAATGCAGAAGGCGACAGCACCTAGGCGGCAA
>QAXD01000037.1:75904-108128 GCA_004335575.1 Haematococcus sp. NG2 | reverse complement strand
GCCGAACCGAGGGTGACCCACCGACTAGGCGATGGGAGGGAAATCACATCGATCTGCTTACGCTTGTTCTGCGCCTGTCGCCTTTGTCCCATCCGCTGTCATGGGCACCGTCTTGCAGCACGCACCACCCTTCTGATACACCACCACCACCAGGCTGAGGATGAGGAATATAGCGCAAAGGATGAGGATGATGAGAGCCAGGATGATGAGGATCCCTGCAGCCACCGGCGAGCTTGCATTGGGGTTGCCGCTGACAACCATGCCCGCAATTGTCGAGTGTGCTGCACAGTACCTGGCAACCCATCACACAGCAGCAGTGCCAGAAGGCAGTGGTCAGTTAGAAAAACATTTTCTATCATAACCTATCCATGTACAGTTGCAAAAAGGTTGATGCTGTACATGCCTTGGATGCTGCATGCGCGTGCATTGCAGGTGCGCCAAGTCATGGGTCCTAAAAAGGAGTTTGGCAGCCAAACCAAAGTGTGATGCGACATCCGGCACATGTTCCATGCAAGTCCCGCATATGTTGTACGCCACAACTCACAGGATGTTGAAGATACGGCCCAGGGGGGGCAGGTAGCTTGCTGCCTGTTCCAGCTTTGTCCAGCCCAATGTGTTGTAGTGTGTGGCGGCTACTACACCACCAAAAATGAAGAGCTGTGCGAAAAGGAAGGCGCTGAAGATGTGCAAGCCTGCACGCAGCACACCGATGCATGTTCTGGCATCCTGGTTGCAAGGGCAGGTGCATCTGCTTGGCAAATGTCAGTCCGAGGCATAGGAACCCTAGGGATATGCTTCCTGGCTTGCATCGTCCATTGCACATGCATGCGGTGCTGTATTTGGGAATGGCACATTTCAAACATGTCACAGCTCAAAGCATAGCAAGGTGTCACGCATGCACCCACCTGCTGATAAAGACATGGCAGCTCTGCCTTTGGGTGTCCAGGTCATGAGTGCTTTAAGCACCTCTTCGCGGTTGAAACTCCACTCGAGCTGGCAGTACGTGCAAAGCATGCCAGGTTGTGCAGGTTCAGCGCACCGCATGGAATGCATTGGTGGTGGAGTCTGCAGTGCACTGGATCCTTGGACGATGGTGAATTTAAAGCATCAACACACAGTTTACACACGCATGCCAGTCGCAGCCTCCTGAGGAGCATACCTACCTTGCTGTAGTTGTAGCAATCCATCGTGTCATCACAGGCAAGCTTATCCTGCAGCATGAGGCCATGCAATGGCGGCACACATCATGCAGATGGCTTGCATGCACAACCCCCAGGAGTCACGTGGTTGACACCTACCATGTGGAATATGGCGCCTAAATACGCTGCGATGAGGCCCAGCAGGAAAAGAAGGTATGCATAAGGAGCACGCTCGGGCTGTGGCACAAGCATCTCTGCCTTTTGCACGGAGCGCCCATCATTTTGAACCGATCTTGTCCTCCAAGACACTGGCAAGCACAGCACCGCACTCATCATCATGTTGGTTTTTCCCAGTTTTTCAGCTGGGTCCTACGTATGGTTAATCAACGTGTAGAGGCACGGAGACAGCATCATCGCACATCCTTGCCGCTCCCCAATGCAGTTATGCAGTTTCTTGATTGATGATGTGAAGCTGCAGGGTCCACCTTCCGAACATGGGATGAAGCGTGACAAACACTACGCGTATTAAACCTCAGTCGCGAATTGAGTGGCTTGGGATTCAGAACCGGGTGGGTGCGTTTCTGGGAAGGTGCAAAGAAGCAAACACAGACGCCACAGAGTATAGTGGGAAGACTGCACAACACAGCATGTGGGGTTGCTGCAGTTCAGCAGGATTTTCAAAGATCCACCTTCCACGTTTTTGAGGTGAAGGCCAGCGACAGCCACCACCGCACAGTGTGAGCCTCCGCTGTCACAGCAGCTGTCCCACGAAACTAGCAATGCAGCTGTAGAGGGCTTGGCCTATATAAAACGTAACTGGAACTGTGATGATCGAGTTGTCTGGAAACCTGCTGTCTACATGATGAGAAAAGGCACGAGGTCCTTTCATGTCCCAAGAACACAACACAACAGCTGCTTGTCCCATTGATTTCGGCTCTCAGCCTTCCGGTCCTGCCTGAAGTGCACAAACTGCAATTGCGCAAGCTTGCATGTTATGCTCATGGATGGGTTACTCTTTGCTGGATGCTCATGGTTCCCTCATTCAGTTGAGACGGCCAAGTGGAAGCAGCAGCATCTTGAACAACTTCCCCCACGGCAGGCACTGCTCCCTCACATATGGTGCCATGCTCTTACACGAGATTAAACGCGAGAGTTCTAGAGCAGCATGACCTCAGTCGCTGCTGTGGCGCACATGTGCAGAGTTGCACTCCGCCTTAGACCGCAGGCCACCAGACCGCAGGCCACCTGCTGGGACATGAGGGCACCTATTACCCTATCCTTGGCCTTTCATGCCTCTGAGATTGCCTCTGTTATCGAGACTCTACGTAAAAGGGATGGGAGTGTAACGGGATTGTTTTGTTTTGCTGGAAAGTGACTGCCGTTCACGGGGATCAACAATACTTTTTGTAACACTCAGAGTTTGCCTGTAAAGGACAGAGATATGTTTGCAGAATTGATACTGACACAAAAGTTGTACACTGTGTTCAGCAGCTACAGTGTGTGGCCAAGATGGCCCAAGCAGATGCATATCAAGGCACGCGGCAATGCAGGGTATGCTCTTTCTCACATGGTCTGCTTTCCGCGTTTCCGCTGTCCTATGTGTGACGGTGTACTGCTGAAGTACACCCACCTGAACACACGAACGAATGGTACGATACCTGTGTCGTTTTGTGATGGTGTTCAATCTATGTAGGACGATAGCGTTGTGTGCTGCCAGTCTGATGGTGATCATGCCGAAGAAGCTCGAGAGCGTGTGAGTGGCACACTGTTTGGGTGTGTGCACAGCTATTCGAATCTGCTCTGGAATATCTGGATTTGTCCCAACTTTGTTTTGAAGCGCACCGAGATGTTACGCTCTGCGCCATGTAGGTGAGATCGTGCGGCGGAAACGGGCATGGGTGGAGGGACGTCCAAGCTGCTGTTGGTTTGTTCCACCAGCAAGTACATATTATAATCTGCAAGCCGCTGTGAAGACAATCGCCCAGCATGCAGCTGCTGGATGATCAGGGTGCTTCGTGCAGTCGCCCTGAGCTTACCAACGGCAGACATGCTCATCATACGCATGTGCCAGGTGACATGCACCATGTGGCTGCTGAGGATGCCAGCAAGATGCAAGTACCTCAGTCTGCACCGTCCCCAGCGTGTATCAGCATTCGCATCTTGGCGTTGGCAGCCTACAGGGACTTGCCTGTGCTAGGGGCAGTGGGTGTTTGCCCACCTCTCCCACAGCGCATTTTGCAGGCACGGTGCTTTGCTGCATGCATGTTGGCAGAGTTAACGACAGGACCAGCAGGGCCGCACAGCATGCTGGCAGCAGACGTTCACTACCACCTGCAGCAGCAAGCAGGCCCGGTTGTTTGCAGTGCTCTGCTGGCTGAGGCGACAGCACGTGCTGCAGGTCAGTCTGCTGAAGAGGATGTGCTGCTGGTGCACATGCTGGCGGATGGGGCTGCGCTGCATGTGGTGCAGCTGCGTAACAGCACAGGCCCCCAGCTGGTGCTGCGGCTGGACGTGGGTGGGCTGGAGGCGGCTGTGACAAGTGCAGCGGTAGGGCACAACCCAATCAGTGTCATTCTCCTGCTCCTGCCCTGTGCACTCAACGTGCTGATTATGTGGTGGAGCTGCCGCCACGGACGGACACTTGCACAGCAGCATATGACATGAACACGTCCATAATCGAGTGTTGCATGGTGCCTGCAGGTCATGGCAGCGCCGTCACCCATGCCCAATGCAGCGCCAAGCACATGTGCACCCAGCAGCGCTCAGCTCCATGGGCCGCCATCACCCATAGAAGACCTCATCCATGCGGCCTTCCCTGATCATGATGCACACAGCAAGCTGTTGAGGGCAGCAGGTTTGGCACTTGCAGGTGTCCTATCTGGCCCTTATGGCGCGCACCGCATGTTAGCGTCTGCGTTGGGGGACCACCTGTGCAAGCAGCTGCCTGGCTGCCACATGAAGGACATTTACAGCGTACCATGTTTTGTGCATGCAACTGTGAAGAGAACAGCCCGAGTGGTCGAGCTGCTGCTGCCGCAGCTGCGCCAGCTGGCAGCAAGGAGCAAGCGTGAGCAGGAGGTAAATGTTAGAATGTGGGATTCCTGTCATGGGTGATGGAAGCAGTGCGTGGGGGAGCCATACTTGTTGTGGTGATGGTGCAGCTGCTATGCATTTACTGGTTAAGCCTGGTTATGTGGTTGGTATACCGCAGTGAACCTGCCTATCCAAATCCTGCGCCATGCACTCTGCAGCCACTACATTCACATATTGGAGATTGATCCAAACCTCGGCGTGTGCACGATCTGTGGTCACAGGCTGCTGCCACCGGCCCAGCACCCACCGGGCATGCATCACAGACGCAGGAGGACAGAAAGCTCACAGCACACAATAAGCAGCAGGTGCAGCGGCTTATCCATGCAGCCTTCCCAGGAGATGAGGAGGATAATGTGCTGTACCGCACGGCGGCTCTGGCACTGGCACAGGAGCACAGCATGCCAGCAACAGCTTTGGGGCAACTCATAGCCAAGGAGCTGCCAGGACGACGCGTGAGGGACATACTTGGGCAGCCTTGCTTCACACGGTGTGGGCCAACCGGGCCTGCATGCCAGGTGCAGCTCGATGTGCCAAAACTACGCCAGCTGGCAGCCGTGTGTAAGGCCGCCAGTTCAGGCTCTTACACACACCCTGTTCTGGAGCACCCACACAACAACTCGCCGAGTACTGCACCAAGTACTGCACCCAGCACATCATCCGTTCACAGTCAACTGCTACAGGAGGAGCAGCAAGCTCTGATAGCTGCAGCTCTGGCAGTGTGGTGGCCGTCAAGCCCTGCGCTCACTGCTGCAGTCATCGCCATCGTTCTGCAGGCGCCAAGCGCACTCAATAAGAATGGCCCTGGCACTGCAATGGTGCAGTATGTTGCACAGCAGATGGTAAGCGCATGTGCGGGGATCGGCCAGCCACTTGATGGCACATGCGACGACGAACGCCTCACAGCAGCACGTGGGTTGCTGGAGGCGGCCGGCCCTCCCCTGCTGACAACTCAAAGCACTCCTCAGGGATGCAAGGTGCAGCTTAACATTCGGGCCCTGTGTTCAAGGGTTGTAGATGCAGCAGCGGCTGCCACCCTCGTGTCTACTGCCAGCAGCAGAGCAGTGCGGTGGCCACCAATGCTTGAGACCCTGCAGCAGTTGGCCACTGGCTGCCACAGTGTGGCAAAATCGCAGCTGCGTGCAATGCACGCCCATGTCAGCAGCATTGGTGTTGCAGCTGCGTCACAACGCTACTTGCAGGCAATGCGGCGCTTGGCTGGCGCTGCACCTGTGCAGCATGCAGCCATGCACGTCACCGGCAGCCGCTCCAGCGCACCATCAGGCGACGCTGCCGATTCACGACAGGCTGGGTCTCACACCGCATCCCACACAGTTGAGCTGCGGGCTGCTGCTGCTGCTGTGTACAACGGCTGCAAGCCCCTGCAAGTGCTGCGGCGTGTGGCTGCACAGGCAGCAGCCACACAGGGCAAGGGCGTTGCCGGGTGTTTGACCGTCACAGGCCCAAATCTGGGTGTGATTCTCAACAAAGAGGCACCTGATGCGTGGGCATCCCTGCCCAAGGGATCCAGGATGCAGGCTGCGTTTGGGGACAGTGATGGAATCCTGTGCCTGGTGCCTTGGAGTGGCACCAACTATGCCGTGCAGCTGGACGTCGCGGCGCTCCTGAAGGCTTCAGGGCGCCCTGTACACAACGGCACTGCCCAGGTGCAGGCCCCACCGGCTGCAGCTCAGGCAGCTGCTGCACCCGTTCCTGCTGTGAAAGCAACCACACCTGCAGTGCAGGCAGCAGCATGTACCAGCTCAGGTGGAGATCCCGCTGCACCTTCTTCTCACCAGGTGGCGTTGTGTGCAGCTGCACTAGCACGTTGGGGCCATACTCGGTTGCCATTGCTGGCAGCGGCCACAGCCATCATCACACAGGATGATGAACATGCCAAGGCCAATGGCCCTTTCTGTGCCCCTGTGTCGTGGGTGCTCCATGTCATGGTGAAGACGTGCACCAACAGCCGCACCTCCCTCCTTGGGGACACGGCTGGATCTGGCCACTCAAGCTGGTACACCAGGGCATGGGACATACTGTCTTCAGAACCCTTTGGCCTCTTGCATGTGGAAGGCAACAAGGTGCAGCTGCTGGTGCAGGAGCTGTGTGCACAAGTGCTCAGCCTGGGAGCACCAAGCTGTTGTTCTCCCAATCAAGCTGCCGCAGCCTCCGATGACAGCTGCTGGCCACCAGTCTGGCCTGATGCACTGCAGCCAGGCGTGTTCCCAGCATGCGCGCGAACTGCTCTGCAGCAGCTGCAGGCCATGCTGGGCAGCAGCGGCAACACACTGGAGACGCACCTGCAGCAGATCACAGCTCAATTACAGCAGCTCACCCCAGCACGCGCTGATGGGCAGGCTGTAGTCGCACCAGATGCGAAGCAGCTGGCAGCTCTGTGTGCAGCTGCACTTGCCCGCTTTGGCAGCAGCCTCCCCCTGTTTGCTGCAGCCTCTGGTCTCATCACCAAGGCAGCTGATCAGTTCAGTGTCTTCTGCGCACCATCATCATGGGTGGCGCACGGCATGAACAAGACGTGCAAGCAGGCAGGGAGGCCGCTGTGTGAAGGGCCTGTCAGCGTGCAACATGCTACAGCATTGGAGCTGCTGCGTGCTGAAGGCGGAGAGCTCTTCTCAGTTGGCAGCAAGATGGTGCAGCTGCGCGTGCCTGACCTGTGCGTACAGGTGGTGCGCCAGGCATCAGGCCATGCATCCAGCTGTGTGTGGCCGCCTGCATGGCCACACGACCTCTCGCCGGACGTACTCATGCCCAGCGTGCGGCCGTCTGCGCGGTACGTTCAGGCCGCACTGGGCAGCAGTGGCAGCACTTTGCAGGCACATCTTCACGCATGGCTGGGTCAGCTACAAGTACTGGCAGGCAGCGGGGCAGGCAGCGGCAGCGGACCTGACATGCAAAAGCAGGCGCGTGCTGCTGCACCTGATACGACCCCTGATGAACCTGAGCGTCAGCACCTGGCCATGGCAGTGGAGGGCGGCTCAGCTCGCACTACTTTGCATGATGCATGGTGGCTGGTGCCTGACGATGGCCCTAATGAGGCTGTGCAGCATGCGGCGGCCGCACACACGCCGACAGGTGATGTGCATATGGGGCCTGGTGATGCAGAGGATGTGAGAGATGAGGATCTGCTGGCACTGCTGCTGGCAGAAGGTTGATGCGAAAGCTGCACACTGGTGCTGGTGGTCATGTGCTGTCGGTGAAGGGCAATGGGTGAGCGAGGAGGTTGGTTTCAGTGAACATTTGCCAGAACATCTCTGCACTGTGCTGCTCATGTAGTGATCAGCTCTTGTCCGGTTGAAAGTCTCCGTCTATGCCACAGCACCAGCCTGCGTCTCATCTTGTGTTCCCTGCCTCTCCACTCTCTCATCCCCTGCATCAGACCCAAAACCCTCAGGCTGACCTGATGCCACTTGAGTGGCACGTGGTGCAATGGGTGGCCCATCCCCATCCTCATCATCCTCATCGTCTCTGCTGCCCCTGCTGTCCGAGCTGATGGCTGCCTCAAGTGCTGCACGTGCAGCTGGGCCTGTGCAACGCGCCAGCATCCCATCCTTATCCTCTGGGTACCACACACGCATGAGGTACAGCCCATGGGGCGGGGCGGCCTCCGGGAGGGCAGACCTGCAGATCAAGGCAGGCACAGGCATGCAAGCTTGCCACAGCGCGGAGGAGTCAAAGGAGCAGTGTCCTCATGCTTACGATCGGGCGTGTGAGCTGAGTGTATTTGAATGGGCAGAGGATGAACAGCTCTTACAAGGCAAATGGTCATGCAGCTCAGCAGTGTGGTGCACTGCGGGTGTTGTACACACACCTGTCACCGGCTTCCAGTATCTGTCCAAAGCGCTCAGGCGTGATGCGGTGGTGGCCCACCTCCACCAAGCCGGCTGCAATCATGCGCACCTGTGCGGCATGACCAGCACGTGAACAACACGAGATCGTGCTGCGCAAGATCCGTGGCGGCCCCAAGGGCACGCGGCAGGCAGCAGGCTGCAAGCAGGGAATTGAAAGCTGGTTCGTGCTGATGAACATGGTCAGGACTGAATGGTCCAGGACATGGACAAGCAGGCTGGGAGGGACATGTGTCAAACCGCAGCATCATGGGTTGAAACACGTTCAGCCATGTGATGACGATGATGACAATGAAGATCCGTGGGGCCGCAGACCCACAAATGTTGTGGAAGTGCTGCGTACAACCAATTAGCAGGCCCAGCTGGGTAGGCAGCTAGGCACATGACGTAAGCTACAAAGATCATCAAAACCCACCATACGATAAAGGAAGCCTTCGCCTGTGAGCGTGAGTGTGACTTCCTGACCTCCTGTGATGGGATTAATTGTTTCTTGTAGGGATGCCTCACCTAGGGATCTGCACCCATCAGCGCAACGCATCAGATGGATCAAAGTGAAAGATCCTCCCATCCTTCACAAGGAACACGATGCATTCAATAACATACCTTGTGTTTTTGGCTGCTGTGCGTACTGGCTTGATGCCCTTCTGTGCCAGGTGGGGCTTCTTGCGTTTGAGTGACCCCAAACCAGAGGGTCTCCTGTTGTCCATGAATGCAGAAAAGTCATGCCTGCCTAGCAGCATGGCAGCAGCAGCACGCATGGCCTCCATGTCTAGCGTGAGCTGCGCGGGTGAGAGCGGCTTGCCACGCGCCCGCTCGCAGTAGCGGTCGTACACCCACCAACTGTACTTCATCTGCGGTACAGCCACAAGGCACGCAGCGAGGTGATTGTGGTGAAGTGTTTGGGATAACAGTTTCTGTAGTTACAGTGTGGGCCTAGCTGGCAGGTACAGCTGTGACCTTCTCGACACCTTGGTGGGATCTGGTGTGCCGGTGGTGATGCGGTACTCATACGTCTTTCCCAGTGAGCTGAAGTGGCTGTCAAACCCTGCACCACGCACCCAGCAGAAGCTTTGTAGCATCAACAGTGCCGTTGTGGCTGTGATGCAAGTATAATGCAGGCATCCTAAACTGGTGCTGCTGTGTACTGACCTACTGCAAGGCATGAAGGCAACCCTGAGGCACGCCGTGGTAACCAGTCAGTGCAAAACGCTTGGTTGAAACCCACCCGGTTGTGCATACTCCAGCTTCAGTACTTTGACATCAGCCGGCAGGAACGAGTTGAAGAACATCATGTCAGTTGCCAGGGAGTCCCTCTGGCCCACCACGTCAAAATGGACGGTCTGACCGTACGCATGTGCACCGCCATCGGTGCGTGATGCGCCAACCATACGGCTGCAGCCATGAAACAGGCGGGTGGCTGCCTTCTCTAGATCCCCCTGTGCACAAGGACAATCCATCATGACGTACAAGCTCACGCATTAATTCCAGTCCGTTCTGGGTGCCAAGAGGGTCTGGGACATGCAGCTTGCATGAGCATGCAGACGGTCCAGGATTACCCACACCTGTACTGTGCGCGCCTTGGGCTGGAATTGAAAGCCTGCAAATGCACCTCCATCATAGCTGACCACCATGCGCAGCCGCGTGGCATTCTTGGGCTTGCCTTCTTTGCCAGTGTATATGTCATTGCTGGCTGATTGACTCGGGATTGCATGCAATGGTTTGATCAATGGCCGATGAGCATGAAGGCAGCTTCTGTTGACTGGCTCGGGGGCAAACCTGCAGCAGCGTCGATGAAGCATGGTTTTATAGTATGTTATTATAGCCCATCATTGAAGCTCAGTTATCATATCGTGAACGTGCAACTGTCCGCCGACACATGAACGGGTCAGGGCTGTGAGGGTTTTGGCAGGTTGACACCTGCACATCGTGAGTGTTGAGATCCTGCTCACTGAGATGCCGCCTAGACCGTTGAGGGCGGTCACAAAGAAGGCAGCAGCATTGCTGCCACAAAATGCAAAGTTCTCGTTCCTTGCAGATGCATCCTGTGCACTGTCACAGTCCTCTCTTCCTCTGGCAGCCATTCTGGGGAGGCAGGCCCTCCTGGTGAGCACAACGCGGCGTCCGCATGACAACATGCATGTGCACCCATGCTGCTCAACCCCCATGACATGTGGTGTGTGCGCAGACAGCAGATGATCCTGCGGCGGCCGTCACTCGGCGTGCTGCACTGCAGTTGTGCAGTGCCTGCGGCATCCACCTGAACCCGCACACAATGGCCAGGTGTGCCCTGAGAACATCATACCCAGGCATTGGTGCAGCTTGTGGCAAAATGTCATCCACACTATACTTCCTCAACATAGAATCTCATAGCCATGCTATGTATCGTGCTACTGTATCGGCACAGTGTTGAAGTGAGGCCGCTGTCTAAGCGCAGCATTCGTCGCGCAGCAGCTGCTGCAGCCGCCGCTGTGCAGCAGGGCCATGGGAGCAATGCGGCACGCAATGTTGTGGCTGTCATTCGCAAGTGCAAGGTGGGTGCATGATGCCATTTTGCGACTGTATCACATGACGCCCACTGCTCAGCACCACCATAGGTGTTAATGGTGCACAAATGAGGCACCAACAACTGTGCCTCTGACTCAATGCGCCTGCAGTTGTGTGGACATGAGAACATGCAGCCATTTGCCTCACCAGCTGCAGCACAGCAGGCAGCTGACGCAGATGCCAAGGCTCTCGCCCAGGTCATGCAGGGCCCTACGAGCGTACAAGTGCCAGCAACCGTAAACCAGGCCGGACAAACTGGCGGCATGCGCCCCCCTGCAAGTCAGCTGCCTGCTCCCCCATCTGCTCAGCAGCGCCTGCTTGCTGCTCCCCAGGTCACAGAGGGCACGCCAAGCGACAGCGCAGGAGCTGCGCAACAGCTGCCACAGCAACAGCCTGATACACCTGCAGCCGTTGTTGAGGAACCTCGGGCAGCAGCACAAGGTGATGGAGCTGTTTGCGACACTTCAGCTGTAAAGCAGGAGGCATGTGCCTCAGTAGCCATGCCGGACCTGGCTGCCGGTGACCATGCAGATGTGCCACGTCACATTGGCACAGCATCTGCAGCCACTGCTGGCACAGACATGGAGACGCCAGGCCACGCGCAGGGAAACATCCTGATCAACAGCCCCATGCAGGAGGAGGACGCAGGCAGCGGCCAGGTGCCGCAGGCACATGAGCCAGTTGATGTTGTCAAGCCTGCACTGCGGCCAGTGCAGGAGCAGCCCGCGCGTCTTGCTCATGGGGCGCGCAAGAAGGCAGCAGGGCCTGATGCACAGCGGCTCCAGCCTGGGCCCCAGGAGTCAGTGCAGCCTGTGGAGCCTGTACAGCTGGCCGCCGCACCATCCGCGCATGATGCGGACAGCCAACTGGGTGCAGCTGTGGCCGCCACGGATACCGCAGAGCCCGTATTGAAGAAGGCCAAGCGCCAAGCAGCGCAGACCACAGCAACTGATGCTGGTGCTGCACTTCAAGACCAGGGTGAGGTTTCCCAGCAGCATGCTCTGTCTGATGGCAGCTACAGCGCTGGCGTAGGGACTTCAACAGATGACGGTGTGCCTGAAGATGTCGCTGGGGGCCCTGCTGCTGCGGAGAGTGGGAAGGACGAGCCTGAAGTACTCTGGGGTGGGGATCTCTATGCTATCGGCATGGCGGAACTCAGACCTGGTGTCCGGCCTGGGCATTTTGCCTATGCACATCACCCATGGTTTGTGCGCAAGCGGCTGCGTTGGAGTGCGGTTGCATACACGCGGCGGCGGCTGCGGCAGCAGCGGGCCTCAAATGCAGAAGGCGATGTATCTTCCTGAGTTCCTACTGAAGCCTTGGGCTATGGTGAAACACATGTACTGCAGTGTATTTCAGGTCATGTGTGGTTTGCTACGTCAGCTTGCGAATCGTCTTCGACAGGAAGCAGCCAAGTCAGCTGGTACCCATGCCTCGACATAGCGTCTAGATTGGTTTTGAGCCGGACTGCATGTATGAATCCATTCCTGCTTGGAGCTGGTGCGGCTGGCTTTGCTGTAATAACACTGTACCAGCGCCTGCGGGAAAAGGGCGATCGCAAAGCGTGCATCAAGCCCCAAAGGCGCTTCAAGGTCGTTTTGGCCAAGAATGACGACGCTCTGTATGAGCATCTTTGTCGTCAAGGGATGGTGGTGCAGTCTGCCGAGCAGGAGCCGAAGAACAAGTGAGCAATTGTGCCCAATGCCATGTCACCAGTCATGGATGCCTGCCATGCCCAGCATGCATGCTGCACATCAGCAGCTGCATGGCTGTTGATGCTGCGTTGCGTCTGCCTGCCATGCAGGCACTCTGTACCTGAGAGCCACCCATACTATGCAGAGATCCGTGCGCTGCTAGACAGCCTTGCACCTAGCTTGGTGGGCATCAGGCCCGGCACGCCCGTACACACCCACCATGCCAGCACACAATCCAGCCACAGCACCAGCGGCGTTGCGCTTTCTACCCTCCAAGCACCCACCGCGTCCCTCCTCACACAAGTGCTCACGCATCAGGGGCTGGTAGCTGCTTCAGGCCTTGAGGATTCGGATGCGGTTGTGATTTCAGAAGGCTTCGTGTCAGACACACCCCATGCAGTCCACACGCACCATGCAACCCCAGCCCTGGCACCAATGACGCCCATAGATGGCCGTCCAGCTGTGCCCCTGCCACATGTGCTTGGTTGGCAGCTGCCCATGCCTGAGCCCCAGTGGCCGCCACCCCTGGAGCACACACCTCTCGTCATGGTCACCTCCCGCCAGCAGCTGGCGGAGCTCAGGGAGTCGCTGCTCAAGGTGTGACCAGCTCACCGTGCATTGTGCGCTTGCGTGTTGGTAGTGTTGCCTGATAGTGATGGCAGCCCCGGGGTGCCTGCTGTTGCCTCGCCCTTGGGGTGGCACCGCAGACCACGAAGTGTGGCTGGTGTGGTGCTTTTTAACTTATCCTCACACCGCCCATGAGTAACAGTTGTGCACTCTGAAGAGCTGTACTGTTGTGTGATCCGCATGCGTGCGCACGCACCCGCAGGTGCCCGAGTTTGCTGTGGACGTGGAGCACCACGCGGCGCGGTCCTACCTGGGCATCACCTGCACCATCCAGATCTCCACAGGCACCATGGACTATGTGGTAGATGCACTCGCACTGCACGACCACCTGGGGGATGCCCTGCGGCCCGTGTTCTCCAACCCCCACATCGTCAAGGTGGCCGCTCCAGCTGGTGCCTGGATTGCTTGGCCGCATCATGTCTGCAGCTGCACCAACACAGCGGCCGATCTACATGATGAAACTGTTTGTGCAGTGGCATGCAGTACAGCTGTTGCTGTGGGGTGCTGCTGCAGGTGCAGCCTGAGATCTTGTGTGGAGCAAATTGAAAAATGTGCGTGCTGTATGCTGGTGCGGCACAGGTACTGCACGGCTGCGCAAACGATGTGCTGTGGCTGCAGCGTGACTTTCACCTGTACCTGGTCAACGTGTTTGACACGGAGAAGGCGGCGCTGGTGCGTGCGGCGTAGCTGCATCACTGTGCAGCATCGTGTGCGCACATGGCCCTTGACGCGCACTCCGTGTGTGACATGTTGTGTTGCAATACTCCCCCCCCCCTTCGACTCTGGTTTGCTGGTGGTTATCCCGGTGGCAGGTGCTCAACAAGCCTGGCCGCTCCCTTGCGGCCCTGCTGCAGATGTACTGCAACTTCAACCCAGACAAGACGTGAGTTCTGGGTAACATCTGTGCAGAAGTGTGCCTACTGTGACAATGGCCGCTGCAGCCTGGTTGCGCTGAGCGCGAGGCACCTGCCATTCCACTGGGTGCAGGTACCAGACCGCTGACTGGACGCAGCGGCCACTGTCACCTGAGATGTGCCAGTACGCACGCACGGACGTGCACTTCCTGCTGTATGTGGCAGCGCGCCTCAGGTGGGAGTGTGCACTGACCAGCCCTGGAGTGGGAACCTTGGCGAGCGCGTATACGGTTGCTATGCGCATGCCATGCCTAGGTACCGTCCCGTCTATCCACCAACTGTTTGCTGCTCTCTTGTGCATTCCAACCGCAGGCAAGAGTTGTGCGCAGCTAGTACCGCAGATACAGTAGCGAGTGCATCAGAAAACACAGCACCCACTGTCGCGCCCGCTGTGTTGCAGTCTCCTGGGGCCTCACTACCGATGCCACTGGCGCAAGTGCTGCAGGCGTCACAGCGGCTCACAGGGCAGTTGTATGCGAAGCCTCTGCAGGCAGCTGTAGTACACACTGCTGCTTCACATCTGCTCAGGTGCGCTCAGCAGCAAGGCTTGCTGCTTTAAGTGAGAAGCAAAGCCTTTCCGGCTCAACTGCATATTGGCACAGCTCAGCTCCCCCTCCTTCTTCATCAGCCGTTGGTTTGCAACATGTGAGAGACGTGTGTGAACAAATTAACACTCACTGCAGGCGCGCAGTGACCTCCGGGGCAGTGCCTGCAGTGGCCAAGGGCTTGGTAGATGCAGTGACGCAGGGCCTGTACATGACACATGGCAACGCAGATACCCCTGGTGCGCATTGATAGCGGTGTCATGCGTCATACTCTTGACTGTCCGCATGCTTCAACACCCATCTCACTGGTGCCCTACAAGCTGGAAGAGGGCCCGCTGTTTGCATCACGCATGCAGCTTCATCCACTGAGCAAGCAGCCATGGTGCGCCTGGTCGCGCTGTACAACCGACTCATGGCGCTGTGCCAGTGGCGCGACCAGCAGGCGCGGAAAGGTGTGCTGCAGATTATCAACGCTTCTCTGCATCGCAGATAGGCCATGTCATGCTGTGCTCCTGGTGCAGAAGCACCTTCTTCGCGATGCGGCCCGGCCGCAAAAAGCATGCAACTCTGCCTCATGTGTGCGTCTGCCTGTGGCTTGCCACAGATGATGAGGGGCTGCAGTACATCCTGCCAGATTCTGTACTGCTGGGCCTGGCACTGGCAGGGCCCAGCACCGCCCAGGCGTGCAAGGACGTGCTGGCACTGCATGCTGGGGGGCCACCTGAGCTTGCTGGCATCTCGGCAGCTGCCTTCAGGCAAGCTGGCAAGCTGGCACAGCTCATGAGCCAGGCCACCACCTCACCCAAGCCCTACACCCACCACCTGCCTGCCACCAGCATGCACCTCCCTACAACTGCTAGTGGGTCTCAGCAGTCTGCCGTGGCTGGTAATGCTCAGCCACACATGGGAGGCACTGGCAAGGCATCAGTGGTACTTACCCCAACCACAGCAGCAGCAACAGCAACAGCAGCAGCAGTTACTGGCTCAAATGCAGGAAGTGTGTCAACCACAACCATCTCGACCGCCATGGCTCCCAACTCCACCCTTTGGCACCTGGCCCTGCCAGACAACGGCGTGCCGTCAGGCTCTGTTGATGCAGTGCTGGCCACAGCTGGAGCACCCGGGGTTCCAGCGCCTGGGGCCACCCCACGGGCGCGCAAGCACGGCGGCCTGGCCTCCCTGCCACCTGAGAAGCAGGCGGCCATCATCAAGAAGTTTGCGTCAAAGGGCGCAGTGTATGAGAACTGTGTGATGCTGTCACAGGATGGCGAGCTGCTGTGCCACTGCGACAGGCGCAAGCTGGAGTGGTGGGTGGATGTGGGTCGCGGCCCTGCTCAACTGAACCATTCTTGTGATCAATCTGCTGAATCACAGTGTAACGCCCTGTGGCCACTGACAAGTTGTTTGTGCCTGACATCATGTACTCTACTGGGCCTCGTTGGGCCTTGCGTGCAGGTATGTGGCCAAGGGCCTGGCTGAGCGCGTGAGCCAGGAGCCACCGACCATCCGGTATGTAGGCATGGGGAAACGAGGATGCCATTCTTTTCTGGTTCCTTGCACTCGAGCACTCTGCCAGGTGCATGGTTGCAGGTGGCCTAACTGGGCAGTGAACTGGCCGTGTTGCCGGGCGTTATATGGCTTGAGATCAATACCCTGCTGTCACAACATGCTTGCAGGCTGCTGTTCGAGCATAAAAATACGGACCAGCAGGCTGGCGTGCAGTTCTACACCCAGACAAAAGTCAATAGGTGCGGCATACTCCTTGCCTGCTGCCATGGTCTAAAACGCCTTAAGATCTTGCCTTGATGTACACATGAGGGCCCCACACATCTTGCTGGCCATCAAAACAGCAGCACACTTGTAAGGCCCTCAAACACAGCTGTTCATCAACAGCTGCACTGCCTGCATCATCACAGGTGCGTAGTGTGTGGTGATGAGGAGCACTACCTGCGCTACCGTGTGGTGCCGTCATGCTACCGCCGCCACTTCCCTGTGCACCTCAAGAGCCACCGCTCACATGATGTGGTGCTGCTGTGTGTGCCCTGCCACCAGGTGGCCCACCAGGTGTGTGGGTGGGTGTGCACCCGCTGCCAGGGCTATGGTAATCACCAGCAGCTGTCTGCCCCTTCTTCGCAGCATCTGTTGCGTGCGCACTCTGGCAACATGTGGAGCGTGGAAGTGCATGGCAACTCGGGTACTGTCTATCACAGCTGCCGTACGCTGTGCAACACGCAGGCGGCGGAGCAGGAGAAGCGCGCAGTGGCCCAGTTCTATGGTATCCCTCTGACACCACCCAAGGACACTCTGCTTGTAATGCCAGAGGCTTTGGAGCAGCAGGCAGAGCGGCTAGCAGCTCAAGGAGGCATCAGTTTGAGTTCTGATGGTGATGCCGGGCCAGTGCTGCAGGCAACAGCTGATCCAGCTCAGGTGTACGGCAGCGCAGCCGGGACGGATACCAGTGCATGCGTTTGGGGTATGTCAGGCAGCAGTGGGGCAGGGACAGACGATGAAGCAGCTGATGATGAGGCAGAGGAGGATGGGGACGGTGGTAGGGTTGTCAGCCTTGAAGAGGAGTTGGAGGGGCCTGAGGTGGACCAAGACAGGCAGTCTACGACCGGTCGGGGGTCGGTCTCTCAAGCCAGCTCCAGCAGGAGCTTCCAGTCATATTCATCTCCTGCGGACCTGCCCGTGGCGTGTGCCTCCAATGGCGGTGCTGCTTCAGTGGGGGCAGCGGGACGATGTGCCAAGGGCAGCAGCAGCACAGCCAGCGCAGGCGGGCACAAGCGGCTGAGTGCAGGGGTGGGTGCAGCAAGGCGTGCAGCAGTCGCGCTGAGGCAGTATGGGGCGGGCATGCCAGCCAGCCGTGTGGCCCAGCTGGAGGCGGTGATCAAGCATGCACTGGGCCGGGACCCTGCGGCAGAGCCACCAGGTGGGTGGGTGTGCTTGCAGGCGGGCATGTGCTTGTGCGGGCATGCTTGGTTCTTCAGGCAGGAACGGACATCGCTGCCTCCTCCTCAAGCCCTGCTGCCTGACTCTCCAGTAGAATCCAGTAAGACCCCCCTGCTGCCTCCTGCTCTGTACATCAGCTCCTGGTACAGGAAACGCCATCCACACCCCTTCCACATGGCGCCACATGCGCAGGCCTGCGGCTGGGAGACGTGGAGGCGGCCATGGTGGTGGGCCTGGGCGCACGCAAGCGCAACCAGCTGCTCAGCCGCCTGCCCCCTGCGCTGCGTGATGCAGCCACGGCGGCAGTTGCGGGCGCAGTGGCGGCTGGCAGCCACGGGGCGGACGGCAACGGTCACCTGTGGCATGGGGAGCGCGTGGTGGCGGCTGCACTGGAGGCGGGTGGGGAGGAGCAGCTACACGCCCTTGTGCGCAGGTGGGTTATGGGTTTGAGTCGCAAGGCCATTCAGGGTTCAGGTTTCAAGATGGTGTTTGGGCAGCACCTGCTTCACCCAAAGTCTGCTGCAGCTGCTGCGCGTGGCTGGGGCACTGCTGATCTGTTCATATGCTCGGCTGTCAGGCGCAGTATGTGTTGATGCCTATGTACCGCCTGTACCGCTTGTACCGCCTGGCCCCACCCCCCCAGCTGAGGCAGACATGGAGCGCAGCAGCGCAGTGCATGTGTGCGCTCGCGCACGAGTGCGCACACACAGTCACACGCGCGCGCACGCACGCGTTGCTCTCCTCCTGCAGGTTCCGTGAGGCATTCGTGAAGCACTGCAAGCCGCGCTTTCTGCCCCCTTCCTGGGATGTGGACCACTTCGCAGCGCGCGAGTACGGCGACTTCTCCATCTACACGCCTGCTGACAAGTGAGGCGCTGGTTGACTTGGCCAGAGCACCTGATTTCTTTGCCACTTTCCCGCTCTGAAACATGTGAAGTGCTGCATCAAATGAGCTGCACACGTTGCCTGCATTCGCAGCAGCAATGGTGAGTTGGGGCATGCAGGTGCTCACACTGTGTATGCTGATGGGCACGACATGCACGCAGGCGGCGCCCACCAGAGCCCCCAGCAGTAGCCGAGCCTGTTGCAGCAATTGACGCCTTTCCAGCCACAGCTTTAAGTGCAGTGGTCTCAGTAGCTGCAGATGCTAGCAGCCCTGGTGCATCTGCTGCTGCTGCACTCGACACAAGGCCAGCAGCAATCCAGACAATCGGTGCAGGTGCATGCAACTCTGTAAGCTGAAGTGGGCTTAGTGTGATCTTAGCTGTGTGCAGGAACAGCAGGGAGCAAAAATCAGGATAAACTGCAGGACGAGCGCCAAAATTCAGGATTGAGTGTCACTATATATGTCCCGTACACTTTCTCAAGGGTTTATCCAGTTTGCCAGTGGCAAGGTGTATGCACTCGAGGCTGGCATCGTTATCCTGTATCATTAACACTCAGTGTAACCTTGCTGTCAGCTGCCGATGAGCAAAGACATGAGGGCATCTGCACTAAGATCTGTGTCGTCTTCACCACCCCCCCTGTCGTCCTCGCCCTCTCCATCATCCTCGCCAGTCCCAGCATAGCTGACATTGCCCTGGGTCTCGCACTCGTCACCGCCAGTCATAACTGCCTGGAGCGGCGCTGGTGCATCATGTTCGTCACCCTGGCCCTCCTGCAACTCCACCTGGCCCCCGGCATGTAGGAAGCCCTCGCCGTAATCCACAGGCGCCTCCAACGCTGCGTCAATGCCCTCACACAGCAGTGAGCCCTCCAGCTCGGGGCCGGCTGCTGCACGCCTCTCAGCTTCACTGCTGCACGCCGTGCTGGGCTGTGCTGCTGCACAGCTCACCTCTGCCTGTCCTTGCACCTGGCCACCCGTGGGTTGCTCCAACTCGGCCCTGTTGTCCTCCCCTGATGCTTGCTGTGCCTGGCTGCTGCGCCAGTGGCCCGTCATGCACTGCACCACCACTGCTCCGGTTGGGAGCGCCCCCCCGGCCAGCTGCGTGACAGACGTCCAACGAATGCCCAGCACACGCATCCTCTCCAGGCATGCAGCCCTGAAGCTGCTGGGTGCCTGTGTGGATGTGCCCGCCAGCCGCGCGCACGCCATGTCCAGGCAGGCCTGGGCGTTGAGCGTGAAGGCGAACATGGGCAAGTCCACGCGCGCAACGGGTGGGGGCCAGTGTACACTGCGCTGCCGCTGGTCGTTCACGGTGATGGGCCCCTGAGTGGCGGCTGACCACACCATCGCACATAGCCGGCCTGTCTGTAGCTCCACGGTCCGCGTGTTTGAGTGGATAGAGAACAGGGGTTCACCTTCCAGCATGTGTAGTGCATCAGGCATAGTCAGTGGCTGCCCGCCCGCTTGCTTGCTGGCCTTGACCATGGCCCCTAGCGCACCAGCAAGAGACATGCGGTTGCGGCCAAACTGGGTACCCGTGCCTGGCTGGGTGGCAATGGTGAGGGCTGCAGCCATGAGAGGGACCTCTTGTGGCCACCACACGGCCAGCGCTGCCACAGTCACCACCAACTCCGTTGACAGGGGTGGCTCTGAGCTTGAGGTCGCTGTTGGGGCTGCCACGGCACCTGTACGAGGCTTTGTTGGGCTCGTGTATCGAGGCTGCGTCAGAAGCTCAAGTGGGGCCCGGTGGGGACGTGCTGCTGCTGCTGCTGCTTCACTGCTGGATGCACCTGCAAACCCATGCAAGGCGCGGTGCGCCATGGCGCTTGCCGCATGAGCTTGGAGTGGTGATGATGTCGTGGCTGTTACAGGTGAGGCCGTGGCTGGCCCCGCTCCAGAAGAGGACGCAGGCACTGCCACGGTTGCCGCAGTTGCTGCTGTTGCTGCTGTACCAGTGCTGTCGCACGACATAGATGGGATGAGGGCAGGGCCTCGCAGCGGTGGCATCAGCTTGGCAAATGCTGCCTTGTGGTGCAGGCAGACCACAGCCCGCAGCAGGAACTCGTTGGTGACCCAAGAAGCACCTGATGCTGTGTGCTGCAGGCACCCTTGCTGTACCTGCCGCAGGAGCGTTTGCGCTGCCTCCGGGAACGCGGCAATAGGCAGCCCATTGCAGCTGGGGGGCCAGCTGGGCTGGCTCGCGCTTGCGTCCACCCCACTGCTGCTCACTCGTTCCACACCTACACCCCGTGCCTCTCTCAGCTTCCGCTCAGCAACGCGCGCCACAGATGCACAGATGTACGACGACTTCAGCCACAGCACACCCTGCGCCGGCATGACCTTCATCAGCTTCTCATCCTTCAGCAGCACCTGCAGCTCTGTTATGCTGCCGGCCAGCGGCTGCCCTGCCCAACCACAAACCGCCTTCACGATCTCATATGCGTGTGGCAGAGTTGTGCGGTTGGCACCATGTGCAGCTGCCAACTCCGGCGGCTGGGAGATGATGGACAGGGCTGCAGCCAAGCATGGTAGGCTGCGTGGCCAGTACGTGGCAACACATGCAGCGGTGAGCGCGACATCAAAGGGCATTGCACGTGGCTTGCCTGAGCTGCTGGCCGTTGTGACTGCTGCCTCAGCCGAGATGCCCGCAGCACTGTGCCTGCTGGCTGCAGCAGGCAACAGCTGCACCGGCGGTGTAACGGATGCATGCAACTGCAGGGGTAGTGGTGGGGGCGGTCGTGGCTGCCCCTGGGCCTGCAGGTGGTCTGCTGCTTGCAGCAGTGCTGCAGCATCCAGCTTCACGGCCCTGTTGTTGTCGCAGGGCAGCATGGCCAAGATGCCATCCGCAGGGGTGAAGATGGCCTTCATCTTGGAGCCGTCAACGGGTAGGATCGCGGCCCACTCCTTGGGGGCATGCCGGCTCAACGCAATGCCCAGCTCAGCACAGCGGACACTAAAGGGCCCCAGCGGCCCGTTCAGACTCTTTGCCGCAGCATAGGCGGCGACATAGCGCAGCGGATCATCCGCATACACGATGCTTGCTGCCTTCTGCAGTCGCGCCGATTCCTCCAGGGTGCCTGCAGGAGCAGCTGCTGCAGTATGCGCAGGTTGTGCAGGCGGCGCTGTGGGTGGCACAGGGCTGCCGCGTGATGGTGATGGCGTAGAAGGTTTGGAGGGGGGGCTCAGCAGCGCCGGCTGTGGCGCAGCTGGCGTTGCGGCGACGCGCAGGGCTGGGGCGCGCACCACCATGGCAGCCTGTACTGCTGCCACTGTAGCCTTCTCCAAGCTGCTGGGCACTAGCATCAGCGCAGGGCCATCCCCTAGCATCACGGCTAACAGAACAGATCCATCAGCGACAGCCTCCACGGTCTTGGCTTCACGCTCTGCATCTGTGGCTCCCAGCTGGCGCCACGCCTCTGGGTTGCGGTCCCGCAGGCAGCACATCAGCTCAGCACCGCGCATGCTATGAGGCCCAGCTGGTCCCACCGATACACCAGCCAGTAGGCATGCTGCGAGGCACCGCAGTGACACCAGATGCTGCGTGGTGGGTCCTGGCTGGTTCCCGGCTGCTGCTGCGGCCGGTGGCAGATTAGGTGGTAAGCGATAACATGCCATGGCCAGGATGCGCAGGTGCATGGCATGTGGGTGCTCCCCCACCGCCGCTGCACTGGCTGGCATGTGCTGCATGGTGGTCAATGGGCTCGCACCTGCACAGCGCAGCATGCACATGCATTGCTGGAACAACGTGCTTGTGCACGACAGCACAGGCTTGGTGCGCACATGCGCCCTACTGCCGCAATTCACAAGAGCAGCAGTAGGTCGTTCAGTGCACGCATCCAAAACATGAGCTCCTGAAACAAGAGTCACTATACCTCCACTCATCAAGCGATCAGGCTACAAGGTAACAACGCATCCGCTTGGTCCGACCATTAGATCGTTTTGAATGCCACAGCGCTCTGCGTGCGCAATTTGCTTGAAATGCTGAGTCTGGCTCGCGAGCCAATGTGGATACGCTCGGTAGAGATAGTATCCGGGTGGCACACCATGTGACCCAGCACAATGGTGGGGGATCGATGTCTGCATCGCGGATGTTTCAAGTTGAAATCAGCATGAGGCGGGGCTGGTACCTTCCATCCTTAAGTGAAAAACGGAAGAACGACCTGCTGAGTGCCACTGATCAGCCCTAAATCGACAGCTTTTACCCCATGCATATCATGCATATCAGCGGTGGTACTGATGCAACGGAGATCATGGTGCCGTACAAATTTGCACGGGGGTTGGATCATGTGGTCGCGCTCCGTTCTGAGCAACATGGAATGGTGCATGAACGAAGATTTGAACCGGATTAATAATGCAGCGTGTCTATACGACGGGATCCAGCTTGAATCCGACCATGCTGTCTGAGCCTTTGCGTGCTCATAATAGCATTGGGCATATGTAGATCGCAGGCTTGTCAGCGCTGCAGGTTGCTCAGCCTTCAATCACTGTAGCTAGCATGTTGTTCCCATGCAACCAGGCATGATTGACGCGCAAGCAGCAGCAGCATGGTCACATGTCCGGCCGCGCTCCCTGCAGACGCTGCTCAGTGTGGCAGCCCAGCTGCTGCATGCAAAGGATGGTAGCATGGGTCAGCACGAGCTTGAGGCGCAGCTGCGTGAAGCAGAGCCAGACGCATGGGCCAAGCTGGAGGGGAGAGAGAAGTTAAGGAGCATGGTGGCCAGAGGCGAGCCTTACCTGCAGTGGCAGGTGTGACTGCATGGGCTGTGTATTGTTGGCGCTGGGCCTGCGTTGTGCATGGCCATCTGTCTGTCAGGCATGCAGTGCACTCTCTGTGCACTTGAATGATCAGTGCATTGGAACCATGAGGTCACCTGAACCTATGGTCTTGCAGTCACTTGAAGTGCACATAGTTACCTGCCTCAGGACGGGCCGGGACCTGCTGGTCATTCAGTGCGGCTGGATGAGACCGCACTGATGATGAACCACATGATGGTGGGAGATGTAGCAGAAGAGGAGCTGAGGAGTGATGAGGATGATCAGCAGGAGCAGCAGCCACCTGCATCCATCATCGCTGATGTGCAGACCAATTCGGCAACACTGGCCTCCATAAGCCTGAAACAGGCAGTGGCTGCTGATGAGGCCAACAGTGGCTCAACAGATCCTTCTCTATCGTCAGCAGCCTCAGTGTCTGAAGCTGATCAGGCCATGCAAACAGCACCCCATTCAAATATGTGGCTGCAGGCAGCACCAGCACACTGGGCAGACGATGTCAAGTCGTCCGCCAGCAGCTTGCACACTGCCCTGGCCGGTGACACGAGCTCTGGGCCTGTGCTATCAGATCAGGAGGAGATGCTGCAGGGGCAATGTACACGTCGCAGGGTAACCAAGCAGACCAGCAAGGCACCCAGCAGCCATGCCATCAGCGTTCCTGGCTCCCCAGTGTCATCTGATGGGCGCAGCTGGAGGCACACCCGATTGCCCACGTCTGCAGCAGCAGTAGCTGCGTCACCGACAGCTCCATTCCGACACGCATGGTCGTCAGAGCAGCCCAGCGGCCCATCTTCTGCAGCAGCCTCATGCACGTCTGAACGACGTCCAGGCAGCAGAGTGGTGATCAAGCCGGAGCTGCCCAGGCCCTCTGTGCAGCTGATGGCATGTGCTGCAGCTGGGCTGCAGGGTGCTGGTGCAGCTGGATCACGCCCCAACCATGCCAGCGCTGTTTTGGGCTCAGTGGATGTTGAAACAGCTAGGTTGGGAGCAGGTCCCTCCACTTCGGGTGCAGGATCTGCACCACTCACGCGCTCAGCAAGCGCTGCGTTGCCTGCTGCGGCCTCAGCGGCATTGGCTGCCACGCAGTCGAATGTTGATGAGCTGCATGCAGCGGATCCAGGTGTGCGGTGGTGGAAGCGGCCTGAGGCCGCCTCAGCGGCGGCAGGCATTGTTGCTGCTGGTGCTCCGCCAGGCCTGCCCTTGCGCCGTCAGCCACACACCACTCTGCACACAGGCCAAGTACCACCCACAATCCCTGTGCTTGCACCAGCACTTGCTGGACAACAGGCTGGCATGGCGCCAGCCGTCCCGCGTACAGTCAAGCAGGCCCATGCTGTACCAGCCGTCGCAGCAACACATCGTGAGGGGGGAGCACACAGCCTCTCACCGCACTGTGTCAGCTTACGCATCCTGGCCCTTGCTGCATACCGCACCCCACCCAGTGCAGCAGCTGCAGCAGCGCAGCATGCCGGCAGCATTGCTCCCACCCCTTACCACATCCTGCAGCTGCGCTGCCTTGCGGCATGCGTGCTGGCAGCAGTCGAGGCAGGACCTGGAAAGCCCAACACCATGGGTGTGGCTGCTCTTTCTTCAAAGCTCGCATATGCAGACCCTGGAGCATGGGCAGCCCTCCTGTCGGATTGTGCGGCAGCCGGGACAGTGCCTGGGGCGGAGGGGTATGAGGGCTTGGCAGTCCAGGCACTGGCAGACGGCACAGGGTTGCATGCTACTCATGCATCTGACGGCAGCCTTGTGCTGCTGCTGGACCTGCAGGGGCTGGAGCACCTGGCAACCAGCCTGGCGGTGGGTCCTGTGAATACAGTTATGCCTGTGCATAAGGGGATGTGTGGCGGGAAGTTGATGGAGGCTGCCGTGCACAGCCTATATGCCTGATATGCCGGCAGGTTGACTGCCCTGTGTGGAACATTCGCTCTGGCACCGCATGCTGCTGCACGCAGGGCTCAGCTATGCCTCTGGAAGATGCACGCGTCGTTCCATCCAGGATGCCCAGCGCTGGGGCTGGCGGCCACCTGACAGCTGGCACAGCGCACACAACTGTTGCTCACCCAGCACTGGTGCAGGCCACAGACAATCCCCCAACCACTACACCTCAGGCCACCAAGGACGCGCCGGCAGGGTGCAACGGGTCTGGCTCCGAAGCGACTAGTAACAGTGACATTTTATGTGCTGCGGCAGCTGTCGTGTACAGGGGGTCTGCCGCACAACAAGTGCTGCGGTGTGTAGCGGCTCAGGCAGCAGCTGCACGGCCGGCACTCATCATCCCTGGCCCTGAGCTGGGCAGTGCACTGAAGAAGTACGCAGCTGAGGTATGGGATGCGCAGCCAAAGACCAAGAGGATGCAGGCAGTGTTTGGGCAGAGTGATGGGATTCTGACATTGTTGCCGTGGGAGGGCAACAACTATGCGCTGCAACTGGATCCAGATGCACTGCTGGAGGCTGCCGCGGCACGCACCAGCCACGGTGTGCTGGCTGCCACCGCGCCGCTGCTGTAGCAATGCATAAGGAGGAGTCTAATGGGTGAAGTAGATGGTATGGTCATGATTCTACTGCGCATTCGCAGTGGCTGGCATGTGTATGGTGTGCTGCCCTTGAGATGCTTGTCGTGAAACTTCCTCAGATATCCAAGCCGAACAAGGAGCACAACCGCTGGTGACGAGCACATGATGCTGTCCACATTATGAAACATATGGCTAACAGGATTGATTGCATTGCGTATTCCTGCTGAGTGACAAGGGTGGTAAATGTGTTTCTAGAATTTATGCTGTAGAGGACGGTAGGTGTCACGTGACAAACAAGTCGCATATGGTAGGCCTGTCTGAAAATGTAGCAGCCGTGCGTGATGAGCTGCATGAGAGGTAGCGGTGTCTGGCAGCTGGAACTAGGTCTTGACAAGGCAGTGGGTTGGAAGCAGCAGATAAACACGGTGCTAGTAGAAATCAACAGTTGCTGACAGGGAGGTTTTTGTGCATTTGCATGCACCATCAAACCGGATTGAAACGACAAGGACACACGATGGCCGTGCCTGGGGCTTGCTGACAGACCCAGTACAAACAAGCTCTGGAATAACCCTTGCAACACAGTGCTGCGCGCTTCAGCCACGCTGGTGCTGCTTTGCGTGACTGTAGTGGCTGTTGCACGCTTCGTGCATGCCTCTGCCGCACATGACACATGCTGTTGCCGTTTGCATTGACACTGCTTTTCCCATGGCAGGAACTCGTACAGCATGATACACCCTCTCAGACATCACTGTCATCCCTGTCGTCACTGTGATCACTGACCCTCAGCACTCTCAAGCAGGGTACACCAGATGACGACAACCGCCAATGAACCTATCTGCCCACACTGATTGTGAACTGCACCATCTGCTCTCACCGCCTGTTCCTGAACTGGGCTGGTAGGTTCTGTGCCTGCTGCGCGCTCACCGTCTTCTGCTTGCAGCACCACGCCACATGCCGCTGCAGCGCCTCCACCTGCACACGGTGTGAGGAGGCAAACAGCAAGGCCCAGGGAACCTTGTGCTCTTTGCCTGCCTGTGACATGCTGAATGGTGATGCAGCGCAACAAGCGCCCATGAACGCCAGCACATGCTGTGTGCACAGTGCAGGCGTTGCCACACCTGCTGCATCTCCTGGTGTATGCACACATCATGATGTACACCACATTCTTACACCCGCACTGACCTGCATCAGCGCCTCCACGCTGTTGTACCTCAGTGCAAGTTCCTTGTTGGAGAAGTTGCGGTGGATTGCATTGTGGCATGGCCGGCACACCATGGCCCCCACTTGCAGCTCTTCAGAGCCCAGCCCACGCTTCTTCATCTCCTTGTGCATCTCCCTGCACCCATGAGTGTACAGCGGTGCAGGGCATTACACGTGCACACTTGGCAATAGACGGTGTTGAAGGATAACGACAGCAAACAAGCTCTTGGCAACCAAACTCAGCCGATGATGCAGGACTGCAGTGGGGCAGGCAGGCTAAGGGCCCACACGAGCACATCCGCCATGTCACTCAGTGGGCACTGTAGCTGGTGATGAATGATGGGCGTACCGCGGGATGAGGTGGTGCTTGGTGAGGGCCGTCTCCCGCCCACACATTGCACACGCACCCTCCTCACCATCACTCCCATCACTCATGCCTTCCCCCAACGCTTCACTCAGTGTAGTGCGCAGAGAATCAAAGCTGGCGCATAGGCTTGAGAAGAAATCAGACACATCTGACGTGTCTACCTGTGGTGAATGGTTGGGAAGGGGTAATTGACAGGTCCACTTGTCAAATTCCAACCTGACAAACCCACACAAATACTATGCATAAGGCATACAACTTACACAGAGAACACGCCACAACCATGTTCAGAGCGTGATGCACAGGGTGTAGTTGCGGTGTGCTGGTAATGTGCTGCACTCACATCAACCAAGGAGTCGTACAGCAGGGATGCATACCGTGCCTCCGCATCCTCCGCATCCACTGGCAGCCGCGCCAATAAAGTGCGCGCCACCTGCATACTGGCTGCCTCCTGTGCACCTGCTGCCTCATCCCCCCCCACCTCATCGCTTGCGTCCGGCTCTGTGCCAGACCCTGGAGCAGCAGCGGGTGCGCTGGCTGCAGCTGCCGCACTGCTAGCCCCAACACCTGCGGCCAGCCTGGAGGTTGACACCACGGCACGCTGCGCACCCACAGTGCTCATTGCAGCCGGCACGCCTGCTGTCTGGGCGACTCGCAGCACTTTGATCATTGCTGCCGGCGCAGCACTGGTTGCAGCGGTCTGGACTGCCAGCTGTGGCTGGACTGCAGCTGGTTCCTTGGCATCCTTGCTGCTGCCATTACTTGCCTGCAATTCTAAGAGATCTGTGTGCAGACATCAGCGGAAGCCAGCTTGCAGTGAACCACCGTAGCAGCATATGTACCTCAACTGGGCTTGTCCGTGTGCAGATGCTTCATCATGTTGGAGGCCATTCAGCAAGTCACGGTGCCAGCAGCAGCGAACATGCTGTACGCTAGCATCCAGGATAAGCAGGCACGATGTGTATGCAGCTGCCATCAGGCACAGCGCACCAGCAAGGATGGATTCTGCAATGAAGTCAACGACCCACTCCTGGTGCTTAGGGATGGCCAGTGTACCTCGCGCAGCGGCCTTGACGCACCCGCGCACAGCATCTTCGTGCTGCTTACCATCACTGGTGGATAGCAATCGATGAGCTGCCCCTGTAGCGGCTGCTGTCACCTTCATGGGACCCATGGCGCGTCGCTGCTGTGTATGTGCAGCCATGTGGTGGCTGTGTGCTGCGTGTTGTGCTGTGTGATGCAGGTGTAGCCCCGGCAGTCGCGTGCCGTGTTGGTGAGGGTGCTGTGGCAGATGATGCGAGTCTGGTGCCGCAAGAGCTGATGTATGGGCCGGGAGGCCACACGGCCGCCTCTGAATCACTGTAAGCGCCCTGCTTGGTGTTGCTTTGCAGCTGTTAGATGATGCTGCTCTCTGTGGAAGCTTGTGTGATATGCGGTGCTCCAAAAAAGAAGCTGCAGTACCCAGCATGCACCTGCAGTGCAGGGAGCTGAAGCGCAGCATGTGCAGAGTGTGCATGCAGTTTGTACCCCTGCACGTACAACACGATGCAGCATGCAAGAGCTCAGGGCAAGCCACTTCTGAACATGTCCATGTGGCATGTATTGCAGCTGTTTCTGCTTCACTTCCTGCAGCACCTACCACGCAAGCAGTGCAGATTTATGCGAAAGACGAGAACGCACAAGCAGTACTTGTATTAGTCAGTGCAAGAAGCGGAAGGAATACAAGCGGATACCGGGATAGTCAACTAGTCATGTGCTATTCCCCAGAACTTTGCTGCACGGAGTAAATGGGTAACAAAAACCTCATCATCAATTGGATCATGACCGGTGAGTGGTCCTGATTGTTTAACCGAAAGGCCTGATCAACCGCCAGGTTAACCAACTTCGACAATCGAGCCTGCGTGTTTGGTAGGGCGCATTTGCAGCTACAAAACCATGGCGTGCCCAGATGGGCAGGAAGGAAAAGAAGAACCTCAGAAGGCGCGATGAATTACTGCGAAAACCTGAGAAACTGATCAACAAGTCTGTCAAGTACTGCTGCAAGGGCAAGCACAGCAAGCTCGAGTCGCTGTTCGAGGCTGTGGGCTGGGAAATAACCAGCGAGCTCTTGAAATACAGGGGCAGTCATGGGCAGGCTCTTCTACACCAGGTGCCCTGCTCATGATGTCGTGCAGCCTCTTCTCCACACTGTGCCCATGATGCATCATGCACCACGCTGCATGCACACCGTGTGGCTCTTTGCATGTTAACATGCACAGGCCTGCAGATCTGGACAGCGAGATGTGGTGCATGTGCTGCTGAGGTTTGGAGCGGATACAGAGCAGGCAGATGCAGATGGCAACACGCCAGCCCATGTTGCAGCGGCCACGAACCACCTCGACATCCTGGTGCAGCTGCTGCAGTCGAACCGCCCCCCTGACATTGACCTGTGCAACAACAAGGGCATCAGCATACGGCAGCTGGTAGAGCAGGCCACGGGCTCTGGCGCAGCAGCAAACCCAGCAGTGCATGCCCCCCCCCCACACCCTAGTCAGCACGAAGGCGCGGACAGTGAGCAGGATGAGGAAGAGAGGTGGCGGCGGAGGTTGAGGGAGGAAGCTTCTGATGGAGAGGAGGTGCCTGGGGTGTGGGGAGGCGCCGGGGTGGATGCTGATGAGGCAGCTGCATGGAGCAGCTGGGGTGGCGGAGGGGCAACAGGGAGCCAGGCAGAGACAGAGGATGAGTGGGCCACCCGGATGTGGGAGGAGATGCAGCGGCGCCGGCGGCAGCAGGCAGCTGAGGCGGCAGGTGAGGCGTGGGGTGCAGGGCCACGAGCTGGTGCATGCGGGCGCTCAGGTTCCAGAGAGGCCGTCTGCACATGGGCTGTGACACCAAGTTCTTTCCTGCATGCCCACACACACGCGTTCATGTGCGGTACCGCTGCACTGCAGGTGCCTTTGCGTCTGCCATGGCGCGGGAGCATGCTCAGCAGGAGGCAGCAGCACGCGCGTCTGCAGCTGCAGCTGCCAGTGCGCGCATCTTGGAGCGGGAACGGGCGAAGGACGAGGCGTGGCGGCGCAAGGCAGGCGGTATACCTGCATTGGAGGTGCGCATGCATTGTTGTGATGTGCTAGCTAGCCGTGACTCGGTCACATCAAGGTGACAGCGGACCAATGTTGGGCCCTGGTGCTTCAGCGCGTCCGCTGTCCACCGCCTGGCCCGTGGTGCGTAAGGCCCTGGATGCATGGAATTTCCATGATGTGGTGCCGCCTGGCACACGTCTTATCTGCACTGCGTTGCAGGCTCCACCAGCCCTTGTGCCACCACCCGCTGACCCAGCAGCTGCACATGCGGCGTATGAGGCCCACTGGCTGGCGCTAGACGTGCGGTTGGCTGAGCAAGGGCAGCAACAGCCACTGCGCTACTTAGACATGCCGTGGCCGCTGCCGGAGGGCTGCCCTGTGAGTGCTGGCAACCTGAGGGACATCGTGCTGCATGGCGTACAGGTGTGTTGCGCCATGCACAGCATGAGCATGCGGCCGCCAGTGCGCGCCCATGCAATGCTGATCTTCCGCCTGTTGCATAACCAGGTGCATGCAGCGGAGATGGCTCATGAACAGCAAGCCTGTACTATGAAAGACACTGAAGCATTTACAAGGGTGTCACGTTGTGTTATGAGCTGGATTGTGCAACTATGCCTACATGCTTATCCTGCACACAGAGCCCAGCTGACATCAAGAGGCGCATACGTCGTGAGCTCATGCGCTGGCACCCCGACAAGTTCATGTCACGCTTTGGGCCACAGCTGGTTGAGCGCGATGCAGCACGTGTCACAGCGCGCGCCAAGGAAGTGTCTCAGGCGCTCACATCTCTCATGGGCAGCAACGGGTAGCAGTTGCGCATGTATGTACTTTGTGGGGCAGGGACGGGAGTCACTGTCTCTATGCTTGTGCTGTGCTGTGTGCTGTATGCTGCGTTGGAGCCTTACAGTAAGCCCGTTGTTTACTTGGTCTCAGTATAATTAATGCCACTTGGTTGCTGCGGCTGCACATACAGTATCACGGGACGCATCATGTAATCCTGGCAGTGATACTTTAGGTATTTGAAGACGTTACCCCAGGAGCGATGCTGTATTGATGACAGTGATCTGCCCTGCTTCATTACATCTTGCATTTCATCATTTTGATAACTGCTTCAGTGCTCAAGTTCGTTACAGGAATGTCAACAACTTCATCCAGCTGAGTACACATTGATCCTTGCTTCAACATTCACCTGCGAAGTGAACACGATCGCGTCTTTTCAGAATACTTCACACGTTGCTGTCATTGCGATACTTTGAAAGACCGGCCCTTGTACCATGATGCAGGATGCACAGCACACATAGCATATGTTGATATGTAAAAATGCAACATCAGCATAGCCTCATCATCAGCGCTTGGGTTCCTCATCCTCTATGCCTAGCTGCATCTGCCAAGCTCCCCTGTGACCTGGACCTTTTGGTGTGTGTGTGTTACATCGCTTTACCCAGGCAGCATCAGCGCCCCGTACTGCAGGCAGTACAGGACGTGCCGCGACCCGGCACCTGAGGTACCTGCGCTCAGGCCGGCCAATCTAATTTGGCCATTAGCAATGTGAAAAGAGACAGCCGCAACGTCAAAAAGGAGGCAGCCTGGGCAGCAGGTGAGGCGCTGGAGCCCTACCCTCAACACAGAACCACCTAGCCAGCTCAAGCCACCCTGTGTCCAACCACCAAACCCTAGGTAGCTGGTGTAGGCTCTGTAAAGCGCAACAAACAACAAAGATCCTTTGCATCTAGGCCTAGAGCCCAGCAGAGGAACACCAGGGACAATGGCACTGCTGGCACAGGTGGACTGAATGAATGAAAGTCGTTACACTGGGGGAGAAAGGGAGGAGTGGGAGGACTGAGATGCGAGCACGGACTCCAGACTGAGCATGCGAGTGAAAAGCTGGCAGCAACGAGCCCCAGGGGGGTGACTGACTCAAAAACAAACCAGGCTCAAGAAAGCAGGTAGAGAAGCAAGCCAGGCAAGCTGACTAAATGGGTGGCGCTAAAGCGCAGGTAGAAGCAAAAGCAGAACTCCCGCATGCCAGGCACGCACAGGTGCTCAGCACCCCCA
>QAXD01000037.1:14544-73861 GCA_004335575.1 Haematococcus sp. NG2 | reverse complement strand
GTACCTGTCTGCTGGGCTGTTGGGAGTGGCCCCGCCTTCCCCTGTCTCGTGCTTTCTCCCTGCCTTTGATCCGGGTCCCACCTCCGTGCGATGGGGTTGACCCATCCCCCCCAAAAAGAATGGGCGAACCCTGCTTTATTCTGCAGTATGTTTTGACACTCTAATCTGCAGATCAGCTCTCTAGGCGATGAGAACTTGTTGTTGCACCCAACTTCGAGCTGGAATCGCCACACCCTTCATCGAGGTTTTTTTGTACACCCCCCGTTTATGACGGCTTCCCACGCTGTTGAAGCGCATCTGTGCCATCCGTTAAGGCTGCGTTGGTTGATGAAAGGAGGAGCGCAGTTACAGGCGTTCCTCAACAGTGGGGAGCAAGGCTGTATCCCATACCTGATGCGGACCACCACAGATACCATCTGCAGCGTGTCACACAAGATGGCAAGAAACTGGATGGTATCAGGACATGAGGAACCCGTGCACACACCATTCCCGCAACGGCGTCATCTTATGATGAAGCATGAACATTGTTGCGGGGCAGTTGCTGAGTTGTGCCTGCCTGTCATGCTCTCTCAACTGTAACACCCCTTCACACTTAAGCTTACCATCTGCACTTGCTCATAGTGTGTTTATCGCATTGCACGCCAAAGTTGGCACAGAGATGCCTGCTGCAAGACACCCTAACCAATGCTCAACCGTGCTGCTATGTTCTGCCTTGTAGGTTTGGGGTAAGGATTGGCCTCACTATTCGGCTCACAATGCTACCGCATGTCGTGTTCTGTGATCTCTGATCTGCCCTTCCTGTTCTGTGTTGCACTGCACCATCTAGATTGCCCCGCCGCAACAAGAGCTTTCTCTCCTGCCTGGCGTGCTAGCACTTCCACCGTCATGCACGTGCTAATATGCATTTGTATCCAGACGCACATTAGGACAAGGATCATCCGTCTTCTGTCCAACTCACATAGTTCAAAAAGCCAATCAGCGTGGAGTCAAGTTGATGAACAAGAGCAGCACAGTACCTGCAACGGCCCCAATGCCGCAGTTACCAGGCGCCTTGTCAAGCACAAGCCGGTAATGCAACAAGCAGTTGTCTGTGCCATGCATTCTATGATTTGAAGAGGCCGACAAACATGCGCTGATCGGATCCAGCACTGTACCTCCCATGGTCTAGCTTGTCGGCACACAAGGTCAGGCCCGTAAATCTGAAAAATCAGAACACAGCCTTGCACACCAGCATCAACACACTGCACCATCGGCATGAGTGCGGCGCCTTCCACAATTGCAGCCCACAGTAGCTGCACAGGAAGGCCAATGCTTGAGGCCAACCCAATCCCTGGCACCACCAACCCTGAAAAGCCCGCACTTTCCTGCTTGTGCTTATGGACGGAACCCAACCTGGGAACAGGCCACAACAGCATGCGAACCATCGTGTACCTCGTGCAAGCTGCCGCTTAAGCACGAAACCAAACCAGGCAGGCAGCGCAGAGCGCCCAACTACACGCATACATACGCAGCATTGCAGTCACCTGAGCATGCGGGAGGCCATGCCCTGTGGGGCGCTACTGTGCAGTGCACAGCAGCGGCCGCACCACGTGCCTCATCCATGCATCCACCATGCGCTGCCGCTCCTTCAGGTACTGCACAGATGTGGGTGTTAGCTCTGGCTTTCCCACCTCAGCGACTGCAGGCGAGCGGTGTGCCGCTGCCACAGCAGCTGCTTCCGCTGCCACGCTTGAGGGTGGTGTAGGTGACGACGACAGATTGTGGTCCGGTTGGGGGGCCGGGCTGAGGCCGGGTGAGGGTTGGGGGGCCGGGCACATGGGCAGCAGCTTCAAGAGCCCATCTTCCAGGGCTGCCAGCCAACCAAACGAACCCTTGCCGGCGTCAAATCCATGTGAATGGATGCATAGCGCAGCGCGCCCCCACCGTACACACTGCAGCAGCTGCGCCAGTGCGGTGCTGTCCGCCTGTGCTTGGGCGGCAGCTAGCAGCCGTGACGCAAGCGCGTGGCCTGCGTGTGTCACCTCTGTGCCCTTGCCCGCCGCCTCCTTGCCCTCCTGCTGCTGCTCGCCCTCCCCTTCCCCGTCCTCTTTGCCTTCCCCCTCCCCTTCCCCTCCCCGTTCCCTTCCCGCTCCTCCACGTATCACCACGGCACCCATCGCCATGTTGAGCAGGAACACAAGCACGTCTACCACGGGGTCGTGGCACAAGTGACCAGGGATCACGGGGTACTTAGGCGGCGACCCAGTGGGCAGCGGCTGGCCCCGCCTGTGCAGCATCTCAGCAGCAATGCTCATCACTTTGTCCGCTGCAGCAACTGCCTCGAACAGCTGGAGCAGGGTGGGAGCTTCCAAGCCCAGCACATGTGGGGCACCGCCGCCTGAGCTGCCGCAGAGCTGCAGCTGCGGAGGTGGCGGTGTGTACATCCAATGTTTGGCTGCGTTGTTCACGCCGCGCAGGCCACGCAATTGCTCTGCCGCCACACCCAGCCACACCTGCCCCACGCTCTGCAGCGCGGCCATTGGTGCGCACACTGGGAACGGGAAGGGGGAGGTGCCCGAGGCGTCAAACAGACGCAGCAGATGCGTGCTGAAGTCCACGGCAGGGCTGAACAGCGCGCGTGGAGCTAAAGATGTGCCGGCGATGACCTGCATGCATGCAACCGGGACGCAGCTGTTGGCCAGCACTGAGTGTTCGATGTGCAGGCGGAAGGCAGGAGCTGCACATGAGCACACAGAGGATGCAGCAGGAAGCACGTGCTGGCACAACACCCTGCAAGTGCGACGCATACGAGCTGTGTGCCGCTGCATGTGCTGCATGTGGTTGCAGGGTTGTGTGTCTGTTCGGTTGTGTGCCTGTTGGGTCAGGTCTGAGTGCTGCTCCTGCTGGCTGCCTGTACCTCGCAACACAGGTGCCACACGGTGAATCGGTACAGCATCGCGGTCCAGCCATCCTGTGAAAGGGCCCCCGGGTCCTCCCGGCATGCTAGCTTGAACGCGGCAATGGTGCCGTTGACCGCGAGCGACGCTAGAGCTTTCTGGCGCTGGGCTGGCACCAATGCGGGGTGTGCCTGCCGCTGGGACGCATTGCCCTCCGCCATTCCGTGCAGGTCACCGATGATGTCAACGGTGATGCCATCTCCCTCGAGCACCACCCATGCAGCTGCCAGTGCCGCAGCGACATCTGCCGTCCGTGGCTGCCCACCCGCGTGCGCTGCCGCCCCCTCGGCCCCGCTGCTGCTGCCTGCCGCTGGCGCGCGACTCCACATGCCGCCGGCTGCTGCAACAGCACTGCTGCTGGACCCCGCGGCTGCCTCTGCCCCCACCTCGGCCTGGGACTCGAGCAGGGGCACAACAGGTCTCAGCCACACGATAAGGCCCTCCACCACAGCCGCTTTCACACCAGCCAAACGACCCGTCATGTCCTTTGCCCTGTTTTCCTCCGCCTCATTGTCGCTGCTGTCGAGTTGAGGCAGCATGTGACTCAGCGCCCAGAGCATGCTGACCTGGATGCAGGGGTGCCTGCTGCTGTGTGGCGCGACCTTGGACAGCCATGGCTTGCGCATCATGTACTGGCTACTCTTCTGAACGTATTGTAAGGTGACAATGTGTATGCCGATATCCCGCGCTGCGTGCGTGCGCACAGAGTGGCGTTGGACCATTGTGATGGCACGTGACTTGCAAACGTTGTCAAACGCGCGATGAAGACCGCGTCAACGTGCGTTCAAACGTGTGATCAAACCCACGCACACAAGCCAGTTCCAAGCAGGTGCGGCTCGTTAAACGACCACACAGCCATGCAGCCCCACGCCAGGCATCCAGTGCACACACCTGCGCTAATGGCGTTGCAGCACACCTCCATGTCCACCAGGGCTGCGAGGGCATCACGCAGCACGAACATGAGTGCCGGCACCTGCACCTCCTTCCCAATGCCGCCTCCTTCCCCGCTGCTGCTGTCGCTGCTGCTGGTGACGGTGGTGGCGCTGGTGCTGGCGCGGGTAGTGCCGCAACATAACGCCTCCAGCACGCAGCTGGTAAGGGACATAGCGAGGTGGAACAGATCGCATGTGTTGCTTAGGCAGACAGGGGAAATGGAGACGGCCCACACCACGCACCTCAAAACCTCAGCTGCACGCTGCAGCACATGTGTGCCTGCCAGCTGTTGTCCTCCCGCATTCCACCCCAGGCTTGATGGGATGCCTTGCCACTGGTCTGCACATGGGATTCAGCAGGTTCAGGGTTTTAGAATTCACTGGGGTTCAAGGTGAGCAGGATGAGGAGTCAGGGTTGAGCGTGGAGGGTCGAGCGGTGGGTTGCACAGGACCCCTCATAGTCCGCTCAGCTGCTGCCTTATAGCAACCGTGTGCAACCCAAAGAGCCCACTGATGGTGTTCACAACGCTGGTACAAACCCCAAACCCCTAGCTCGCACACCCTCATATGTGTAGTTGGGGTTAGGTAGGGCTCAAGCGTGTAGAGATGAACTGTGTGCGGCGTCAGTGTATTGCCGTGCAGAATGCACACAGCAGCCATCATGCAGCCCACACACACCGCATGGGAGCGCGCGGAGGATGCGCATGTTGGCAGCCTGAAGCGCGCCCAGGCTCTGCCGTGCACCCTGCCTGCTGTGACGGCCTGGGGCACACACCCTGCCAACAGGTCGGCATGCTGCAGCAGGCAGCGGAGGGCGCAGTAGTACGGCCGGGTGCCGGATGGGCTCATGGCTGATGCCTGCAGCCATGCAGCAAAGGACGCTTCCTTGGGAGCTGCAGGTGTCTGAGTGCTTTAGCTGTGCAGGCGTCAGCCCCAGCCGCAGGGGTGTGCGGGTGTGGAGTTGGTCAGCAGGCGATCAGCAGGAAGCATCTTGGGGCTTCAGGGCTCAGGGTTAAGGGTTTGATAAGGCGGTAAGGGTGTTACTATTCGGTCTAACTCCACAGGTTTGTGAGGTCCTCCAGTAGGGTGGGCCAGGTGTGCGAGCAGGCACCCGCCAAACCGTAAACCATGCCAATAGCAAGAAAGAGTAGGATGAGGGCGAAGAGGTTGACGCACCAGTTGTGTGATGCCAGGCACAAGGCCGCGTGCTCTAAGATTTAGGGATTCCTTGCCCTTGAAGGCATCCTGTACAGGGGGAGAACCAAGAATCCAGGGCTCAGGGGGTGTCATGATTCTGGAGGTTTTATGCACAGTTTTCATCAACAAGCCATCAACATCGCGTGCTATGTAGGCGCTGCTTTCACTCGATGTGCACAGCCATTTGCTCTGTCCCACCGCCAACAGAACGCTTCATGCCAGTGCAGCACCCCAACACCCCAGTGCACATGCATGGGCAGCGTCAGCGGCGGGCATGGTGCCGGCCTCACCAGGCTTGCGTCACCAAAGTCATCCAGGTGCCAGGAGGAGGACGCCAGCACCCCCAGCTTGATCGCCAGCTGCTGCAGCGCAGTTGTCTTGACCGGCTTGTGTGCTGCTCCGAGTGTGGACGAGCTTGCCGCCGCCGCTGCTGCTGCGCTGGTGCTGGTGCTCGTGTTGGCGCTGGTGCCGGTGCTGGGGTCAGTGCTGGGCCCTGCGCCAGAGGGGGCCTCATGTCCCTGCACACATGTGTGGTCCACCCGACTGCATGCTGCCACGGCTACCAACCCCTGGTGCTGCCCCACATTGGTGCCTGCCTGCCCCTGCTCCTGCCCCTGTCGGTGCTGTGCTGCCCTCATTGCACTCTGCCCCGAGGGCGAGGGTGATGTGTTGCTGCCTGCCTGCTGCCCCTGCCCCACATGGTGCAGCGCCATCTGCAGCCACAGGTGCAGCGCATGCATGGCGTTCAGCAGCCTCGCCAGCATCAGAGCAACGGCTGCGCTGGTGGTGGTGTCGATGGTGACTGTGTCGCTGCTGCTGCTGCTGCTGCTGCTGCTGCGGGCCTGGGCGGTGCTGGTGTTGGTGCTGGTGTGTGTGCTGGTGCGGGCGCGCGTGTTGTGGCTGGCATTCCTGGCGTTTGTGCTGGCACCTGCTGGTGACCTGTCCGCGTAGTTGATCACCACACACACGCGCTTGCTCCAAGCGGGGCCGTCAGGATTACAGCAGATGCAGGAGCCAGTTGGGATGAGGGATTCAGACAGCAGGGGCTTGTGGTGCGGGCTCACGCCATACAGCATCTTTTCGACTGATGAGAACGTGGAGCCCTGTGCGCACCAGTGGGCAGTATGCAGCATTGTGAATGATCCCCGTCATGCGTGCCTATGAGCATGTACGACGTGCCATTTCCATCCGACATCATCTTCATGCGCTCTCCATGTGGATGATGGATGAACTTTTCAGGGTGGCCTCCAAAGCAAAGTCCCAGGGAGACACGGTTGCTTGCTCAAAGGCCAGGCAAGGCATGGTGCACAGCGCGGCTGCTATCAACCTACAACCACGAAGGTTGGCACGCGACAGCAGCACAGGGTCAGTGAAGCCAGCAGCATGCGTGCACACACCGTGATGAGCAGTGTCATGAGCAGCGTATCAGCAGCACGAGGCGGGTGCACTGCTGTGCTGCGTGCCCAGCGTGTTGCCATACGCTCAACCACTGCCACCAGTTCCATCGCGCACCCCATTGCCATGCTGTGCTGAGAGCTTGCATGCAGCTCCACAACCAGCTGGCATGCCTGCTCCACCTGCAAGGCCAGTAAACGCCAAGGCGCCATGCATGGTAGGTCAGCCAGGCACATGGGCTGCTGCGCATCCATGGCCGGTTACTCGGTGCACGCTCAAGCTGTCGGGCATGCTCAGGCTCAGTAACGTCAGTCAGTGCCGTCGCAGCACTTGCCTTCTGAAGTGCCTTGTTCCTGATCGCTTCTTGCAACTCCGCTTCATCTAGCGGGGCTCTCCGGCCAGTGTTACGCAGCTCAGCTAGTAGGTCCACGCATCTCATAGCGGCATGTCCCGAGGATGCCATAGCTGACATTTGGGATCACCCCTGATCTGCACGATGCATCTGGCGACCGGCCCTGCAAGTGCCATAATACAACAATGCCAATTGCGCCAGGTTACTCCCTTTTTCCCTTTCCCAAAACCCTGGACAATTGGTCGTCTATACCCACTGGTCGCACTTCCACAGGGGGATGTTATAGCCGTGTGTTTGGCTATCGACGCGTGCATTGGCTGCAGATCCCTAGTTTCACATTCCGCATCTTTGCGGTTCTTGAAGATGGGCTAGTTTCCGTTCCCACAGCTGCAAATGCGTGAAACAAGAGAAAATGGCCTGTTCCACTGAATGGCCTATTCCACTGCCTGCACCAGCTATTCCACTGCTTTGCGAGAGCGATGCGACTGACGAGATGCTAGATGGGGTCAGATACACACAGGCCAGTACGGCCTATCTTACACTGGTCAAACTAATCAGTTGCATCAGGTCAGCACTATCTATCCGCCCCAGCCTTCCAAGTTGCTTCCCAGCTTCAGGCGCATAGAAAAACTCATGCAGCTATTCTGGGGCCGTCAGCCCACTGTTAGTACTTAGTACCTCAAAACATGCTGGCCCTACTGGTGACCTCGCAAGCTCGCCGGACACGCTAGTTTGCCTGAATCAGCGTCAAGTTCTTGCGCACCCGTGTTGGTGGGCGGTGCAGGGCTGCTCCTGTGTGCTCTATGTATGCATCCGTGCTGCTGGATGTATGCAGAGACCCTGGCCGCGCCACCTCACCACCGCCTCGCCTCCTTGACATCCGACCTCCACACGAACATTGTTTACAAGGTGGTGTTATGATACAACAAGCCTGGGTGCAATGCAGGCTCACAAAGAGCGCAGGACGAAGCCGGTGTTGGGGCTGCTGCCCCACCCACACCAACACAGTGTCGTTCACCAATGCAGCTGATGGGTTGATGCGTTGGCACACCCCCTTGTGCACAGCGCACACATCTGGCAGGTGCCACGTCCATGCCCGCAAAGGCCCACGCCATGTCATTTAATCAGGCCAGAAACAAGAGCAATAAACACATGCAGGCCCGCTGTCAGGTATGCAACTACAGTACAACACACATAAAATGTGCGATGTTCGGTGCATTGAGCACGCAGCATTGGCACACATGAGCCACAGTCATCGAGCCGCTCCAAAAATACATATGGTGTACAAATGGGGGCAGTGCGCCAGGGCGCATCAGCCATTGGTGGTACGCGCCATCATCATACAAATCACACCCAACTGCGTGATAGCATGCCCCGCCATCATCGTACAAATCACACCCAACTCCTCCCCAGTGCCGTGACATTGAGTACAAGCTACTCCCAGGGTCAGAAGGACCTATTATTCAGGGGCCAAGAGGAGGCAGGGTATAATGGGGCGGGCGTTGCAACTCCTACATGGGAGCAGCTCATAGGTGGGATCCATGGGCTCATTGGTGCTTGCACCACTGACCCGCTGGGCTTCTGAAGTCAAGTACAATGCGCACCAGCCTGTGCCCCGTCCATACCCTTGCACTACATACGCTGCGTGCACGCGCGCACCAAACCCACTGCACTGTGCTGGTACATGAGGGTGGGTGGCACACGTGTGCCACTGCTGCCCATGCTTGTGCTTCACATACAGGGGACATCCACAGCCAAACAAGGCCAAACAACCGCCTCCAACATTCTCTCATGCCTCTCCTCTGTCCTCTCACACCGCCAGCTACATCACAACTCGCCATACCAGCCTCGCTGGCTGGTCGGCCGCTGCACTCGAATAGTCACTTGCGTCTTGCTTGTCTGCGGTTTTGTCCGCCGCGCACAAACTCAAGACCTCCACGTTACCATTTTGGTCTAGTCCGGTCAGACGAACCAAGATCAGTTCCGGCCAGACAAGCCAAGATTAGATCAGATCCGGTCGCATCACATGAGACCAGACCAGATCTGGCCGGTGCAGATCAAACTCCCTGAGACAGGTCAATTGGGTGATTCTTCCACCTCACTCTCTCCCTCACTGCTGCTGACTTGGCCAGCGGATGCAGCTGCACGCTTGAGCGCGCGCACCTTGTTCCGGACTGCATGCACATACACACACAGAAACCCACAAAAACCTTTGTCAGAGAAAACGCATCAGAGCATCATCGACAAGGTTGCACGGCACTGCACAAACCTCACGCGCAAGCACGACTGCGCGCTGGTGTATTGCTCATTCATTTGGCATACTGTTTCAAGCTCCAGGTTAGGATCTATGGACGTGGCGAGGCGTGTGCACAGTGATACAGTGCAGTGCACACCAGGCAGTACACCTCGCATTAGGCAGTACACTCACAAGGCTCAATGTACGGCTCCCAGCTGGGGTGTGGGTGCTCCAGGTCTGACGCACTCAGCCCCACCACCATGCCGATCTCCCACGGCTTGGGCTCCTGGGCAGACAGGCATGAGGCACGCAGTACGGCAGCCAGGACAGGCATGAGGCACGCAGTACGGCAGCCAGGACAGACATGAGGCACGCAGTACGGCAGCCAGGACAGACGTGAGGCATGCAGTACGGCAGCCAGGACAGACATGAGGCACGCATTACGGCAGCAAGGACAGAGAGGCACGCAGTACGGCAGCCAGGACAGACGTGAGGCATGCAGTACGGCAGCCAGGACAGACATGAGGCACACATTACGGCAGCCAGGACAGACATGAGGCACGCAGTACAACAGCCAGGACAGACATGAGGCATGTGGCAAGGCCAAGCGTAATTTAGAGGAGGGTGGAGAAACAGCAGCAGTAGACAGGAAACACTAGACTGCAAAAACTCCAGGTCATGACCATTCAAAGCACAGCAAAGCAACCTTGAATCAAGCCACCCGGGCCTCACCCGTGGCACCATGCGCAGCTTCCACCCCTTCATCTGGCTCAACAGCTGCGACCCCTTCTTCTGGTTGCATGCCATGCAAGCGGTCACCTGCAGCATGCACACACCACAAGGTGCACACCCACATCAACAGCCAGTGAGACATGAGCACAATCCCCAGCGATGCTTACGACAGTGACCCAAGGGCCTTCCTGCAGCCTCCCCTAAGTTTACTCCACCTCCATTCGTGGACGGAGTTGTTTCCATTCTTTCACACCAGCAAGCAGCTGACAGCTGTGTTATACTGCTGTGATGCCATGCTCGTATCAAGTTATGTTCAAGCAGATAGGGCCAGCCAGGGGAGCACGGTCGCTGTGCACGTAGGATGTGATACACCTCCGAACCATGACCTTGAGATAATACAGGGTATTGGGCGGGCTGGTTGAGCAGCCACTGCAGTGCCCATACATGAGGTAAAGGCAAACATGTGATCATCACATGTGACGATGAGCACACGCACCAGGTTGTCCCACGTGCCGCGGCCGCCCTTGCACACAGGTATCACGTGGTCCAGTGTGAGCGCCTGCTCACGCGCCCCGCCCTTGCACCCGCAGTACTGCAGGCAGTACAGCATCATGGGCAGTACAGGGTCACATACAGCACAGGGTCACGCACAGCACACGGTCACTCGCTGTACAACATCCCTGTAGTACAAGGTCGCATACAGTGCAGAGCCATGTCAGTACAGGTCCACATGCAGCGCTGCCCGTCACATGCAGTACAGGGCCGATGAGTACATCAAGCGCAGTACAGGGTCACATGTGCTTGCACGCACTTGGCATGTGTAGCCATCACGCGCCATGACGTTGCGGCGAGTACAGCTCACGTGCTGTGTGAGCTCGTTCATGTCCACATACCTATGGAGGCCAAAGCGGTGGTGACAAACGAGATGCGGCAGTGAAAGCGTGAGAGAAGATTGTACAAGATGTGGGACTGGGAGCATGAGGGCGTGGAGGTGGCAATGGAGGGAGCAGGAGACAGGGCAGGGATGAGGAGCACAGAACCACCGACTCCCCCCCTCCCCCCACCAACCACCCCCAGCCCTGGGTAAAACCTCTTCCCTGCCAAGCACCCTGCACCCAGCAGGCCCCCCCCACATCCCAACCTGTCCTCCCTGCCCCTGCCGCTGCCCCAACCCCAATCACCCGCACGATGGCGTATGATGTAAAACACCCGCACACACACGTGCACGCACGCACTCACGTCCGCACGCGCACCACCGCCGGCAATGGGTGTTGCCCGCGCCCCGACAACGCATGTGCAGGGGGTGCGTAGTACTCCAGCACATCCGCCTGTGAGCGACCAGCAAAACGATGAAAAAAATCACTTGAATCAGTGATGGCAGCAGTACTGGTAACATTCCATAGTGTCGGATGCTGTGTTTAAATTCAACACATCAATACACAACATCAAACACTAGCACGAGGGCGGAATCAACAAAGGCATGCCCTTGTCCCACACTTGTTTCCTACCTCCTGCCACCTGCGACAACTTGCTGTAACTCAGCTGATCTCCCATTCAAGTCCAACAGTCCAAACTTCTGTAACCCTCACCTTCTCGCTTACGTCCATCATGACCGCCTTGGCCCAGTTGACAACATTGATTGGGCGGTACGCGGAGTCCAGCACCAGTGCACGGTGCCTGCCCATGAAGCCCCCTAGGCCGCCTGCGCACATACAGCATCACATGACGCAATGCCGCAAATCTACAAGTGCCATCATACCGCAGTATCTACTGTTCAGTCTGTGACAAGTGTCACCATACCTCTGACCATAGTTACTACCATACTAAGAGATAAAAACACATGTTAGGACAACGAAGCACAAATCAAAGCATAACAGTGGCATCTCGCAGTGGCATGCGACATCACAGACTCAGGCTGCTTGCCGGAGCCTCTCAGAGAGCACAGCAGCGGGTGTGGTGAGTGATTGCTTCCACACGCAAAGTTGCCTCTGATTCTACCGCTCTTTTGCACCCACTGTGCTTCATGCATGTTATCGCACCTGCCCAACCCAGTCCCACCCATAGATACAACTGACGCAACAACCTCCCCACCACGTTTCACCTGCCGACCAGCCCTAATTCTTAGTAACCCTACACCTACGGCCTACGCTGCATGCCACAAGTGCTGCGCCCCGCCATGCACCAACACCAAACCTGGCATACGATGTGTCGATGTCACACACAACACACAACACACGCACCAGCTGGCAAGATGTTGTTGGATGAGGCCTGTGCTGTGTCCTCATCCTCTCCAGGAATCACATCTGTTGCCTGTTCGGGCTGCGCGCAGTTGCCAAACAGGGACAGCATGCCATGAACAGGTTGCCGAACCAGGCCATGTGCATGACAAGCATGGCTGAATCACAGTCAAAGTGGTGTAACAACTATGGACAACATGCAGCACGAGCACTACGGGGCTTAACACGTCAAGCTGTGCGCCCCAGCAAAACTGGTGATCTCACTCATGCGCCCGAGAAGGGTCCGGCGCCACCACCCAGCCCACCCACACATGATGTCGCAAAAGTAGTTTGCACGACATACCTGTCGCGTCACCACCGCCACAGCTGCTGCTGCCGCCACTGTGTGTGCCCCATGCTGAGCTGGCGTGGGTGCAGGTGCGGGTGCTGGTGCAGCGGGTGGGAGGGGCTTTGCAGCACCAGCTTTTGCCGAGTTGTGGGGCCCCGCGGACGGGGGGCTGCTAGGCGCTGCCTTTGGCTTCCTGTGCAGGCAGGCGCAGGTCAGGGGAAGTGGTTTTTGACACAGGAAGCAGCAGTGGAAGGGAGAGGCAAACGTGAGGGTGCCATATGAAGACATGATGGTATGAATGAATAGCGAGCAACGGGTGCGCATGCAGTGATGTGAGCATGCCGTCGTTGAGCAAGCAAAGGGTGCAGCGTGCGCAAGCAGTGATGTGAGCGAAGAGGAAATGAGGGCACAGCAAGCCGTGGGACATCATGCGTGTCACATACACTGTGTTTAACAGCCGGCTCCCCGTGTTTGTGTGCATCTTAGACTGCACTAGCAACATCACTAGCCTCGTTTGCGTGTGCACTCACTTGGATGCGTACACCACGGCGTACGCGCCCCGTGACACTCTGGCCCTGTATAGTAATGTAACATGGCAGCGGCGGATCGCAGCTTTTAGGTTGCCCTGCATGACCTTGCGTGTACTGCCACCTTTAACTAAGTATGCTGTGTTCCGGGTTGCGCACTGAGCTGTCTCATGCGCATGGCAGACCAAGCTTGCTGTCCGCCAGCTGCAGCGGCCCACTGCATGCATGATGACTTCCACATACCGGCATGCATGCTGGTCCCATGGGTTGCTCACACGCCGAGGTGACTCACCACAAGCATGGGAACCCTAGCCCTGGCTGTCGCGGCGTGTGAAGACCCAACACAGTCCCGTTCATGACGACGCGCGTCCAGTTGTCCTTACCGCCTGCAAGCGCGTGTGCTGACCTGGTTTACGACGAGGGTAGGGACCCAGTGCATCAGCTGCGCCAGCTGCGGCTGCAGCAGTGTCAATGAGACATTGCTGGTCTCGGCGCACGCGGCCTGGCGCCTGCTCAAAAACCCGCCCAGTGCCAGCGGAACCGAGATCGCGCTGTTGACAGTAGGAGTGCCCAAAACATGTGGCTGCATTGCCCTACTAGCAACAAGCATTGTGTCCCAGTGTTGAACAGTTAACAACAAGGGTTGTTCCCCCAGCACCTTGCACGTGGCTTCTACTCCTCGTGATACACGGCCCCGGACGTACGCCTATTTATGCACTTGCAGCTTACAAGAGGTCAGCTGGCCCTCGCTCGCAGAGCAGGTGGCTCTTTAAGGGGATATGATCTCGCGCACAGACTCAAGTGCGACACGAACGTATCTTTCAGCTGATTGTTAGCCTGCAGTTGTTGCGTGGGTCCCGAATGGTCCCAAAGTTCCAGAGATCTATAGCACAGAATGAGATCCTGCCATGCTGGCGGTTGGTCAACTTGGCACGCGAAAAGCTGTTGCTGCAGACCATGACCTGATGCACCCAAGCTTGCAGTCATCACCATTGCTGCTGCATGTTGTTGTACCCATAAAGGGCATGCGAGCATGCATATATACAGCTGGCATGCTGCCGGACTGGGTGCTCCGCCTTCCCTACCAGGCGCAAGTGCAAACGGCTGGCCTTTAGCACAGCGGGTATCATTGTCGCAGGCTTCCAGCTGCGCGGGCACCTTTGAATGCTTGCAGGTTGTGTGCAGTAGTGTTGGGTGTGCTTCATGGTAACAACACAGCATGTCTCATCATTCAACCTGTACCCCAGTGCGTAGCACGGGTCCCCACTGCCCTCGTCATGATTACAGCAGCGGGCAGCTTGACCCATGCTCTGCCGATAGCTTTTAATGCCATCCGTATTAGACAATGTTACCGTTGCCATTCGTACTTGTACACGATGCATGTGTGAGCTTGGGCACAACCACCCTTGTGGCACGTAAAGCATGACACATCACACCATCACAACACACCATCACATCACAGTTCTCCACACAGTATGAGCCGCATGACGCGTGGTGCATGAATGATTTGGGGGAGGGGGGGCATGCTTGGCATGACATGCACCATCATTCACCCCTGAAATTCCTGGCACATGGCAGGTAGCTACCAGCAGTGAACAACAAGGGATTGTGCACGGCAGACGTGCCCATACTCCTGTAATCGCCACAGCCATCCTCCAACACTCAAACATACTTGTTGTCCACCACACTGCACATTCTGGTCCAGTAGCCTGGGTGTGGAGACTGTGGACGCTGGTGAGTGGCCAGCAGGGATTAAAACACCAAAAATCCCCAAAGGAAAAAACCAGGTAGCGCACACTGCTGTGCGCCACACAAGCTCATAGGTATGCCAGTGCAACAGCACACGATCGACCCCCATCCTCCACACAATGTCCATGCTAAGACATGGGCGGTTGAACGGCGCATCTCTGATCACAATCTCTGAAACAACAGAGCGAGCAGCAGGTACTCATCTGACGCAAGCATCACCACCAAATGGGCATGCACAGCTTAACGGCGCATTAAACTCAAACCTCACCAGGACACAGCATGTAATGATACATGATTTTTGCGCTAGGGGGCGCGAACCGAACTTGGTTGCACCCGCCGCAGCGCCGCAGCCAAACACACACACGTCGCTTCTCACAGCGTTGGACATCGACCTCATAACAGCATGCTCACTGCCTCGCGGCGTGCAGTACGGTTAGTATGATCAGTGTGACCAGCTGTGTGCTGGTAGCATCACCCATCCCGGCGTGCCGGCATGGCATGTCCGCTCCTTGTCCAGTTGCGAGTTCGGATGCATCGTCACCCACGGGACCAAAGGCCTCCAAAGCAGACACACTTTGCCCTGCACCGCCATGCTCAGTGCACAGCATTCCAGTACAGAGCATTCCCACACACAGCAGTACAGCCCAGATGACCTAATCCATTGCCCACACACTGCGCACACGGCTGAGGATTGACTGCTGGCATCCGCAGATCTCTCTCCTCAGCCACACTTCGCGTGACCTGATGTGCAACTTACCGTTGAACATCAACCCTACATCCCAATCCCCCTCATGCCCTCCCCCAGCTCTAGTGGACCCTAAACCCTAAAACCCCAGCAGCCGCTCCACACCCTGCGTAGTAGCCCCCTCACACCCTTCATACCTCAGCGCAGGCCCCGAGCACAGCAACACCTCAAAGTGTTGCACTCCGAAACCACCCCCCGTCGTCCCTCCAACAGGACATGCGTGCACACTGCAGGGGCACGTCTTGTGGCACTCGTCTGTGCTGCCCCAGAGCACATGCAGGGGCTCTCCCATGCGCACAATCGCAGCAACCCCTCCGTGAATGCAGGGGCATGGCTCAAAAGTCCACCAGCTCGGGTGTGGGTGGCAGGTGTGCATAGGTGAGGCCAGGGTGCAAGGCCAGGAGGCTGGTCTTGGCCTGCTCCTCCATCTTGATGGCCCACTCCGCTGCGTGCTTTGCAGCCTGCACCCCGGCCTCCGCCTGCTGCTGCTCAGTCAGGAGGCCTGGCGGTGGGGCGCCCCCCTGCCACAAGCACGCCGCACACTTGGTGCGCAGCTGCTCCGCATGGGCCCAGCACTCGGTGTAGCGGTCCACCGCCTGGCACGCCAATGTGTGGACATGCTGGAACTGCGCCCAGGCGCGTTCAAGCGTGAGCGGCGGCTGCTGCTGCGGCTGCTGCTGCAGCTGTAGCTCCTCCCCCACACCGCCTCCTGCAGCAGGCCTGTGCTGCTGGGCAGTGCCCTGCGACCCTAGGGTGACACCGCGCTGCTGGGGCTGCTGCGATGATGCAGGCCCTGTGCGGCGCTGCGTGCGAGGGCTGTGCTGCACGCGAGGACTGTGCTGTGCGTGCTGCGCATGTGGCACCACGAGCTCGTGGGTCGCTTGAGCAGCGCCCACAGCCACATGAGCACGTTCCTCATGGCCGGGCAGCTGTCTGTTGCCATGCTGCTCCTGCACCCCATGGGTCCCATGCGGCTGCTCCTGGTGCGCATGACCCCCATGTGGTGCATGGCCCCCATGCAGCTGCTCATGGCCGCCATGTGCATAGCCCCCATGCGGCTGCTGATGGGCAGGGTGACCCAGCTGCAGCGCCTGCAGGCTGCCTAGGCGCGGCTGCCGTGGCTGTCGGTGGCGCTTCAAGTCCTGGTGGGCGTTCCAATCCTGCTGGCCGCTCGGCTCCTGGTGGCCGTTCAGCTCCCCGTCCAAGTTTCCATGGCTGCTCGTCCCCCATCGCCCGCTGCGTTCAATGTGGCCATCTGTTGGATCAGCAAAGGAAGTACGGCGCAGGGGGAGGGCAGACGTACGACGTGACAGCTCATCCGTCAGCAGCAGCTCCTGGTACATGTCGTGCATCTCTCGCTGGTGAGGGCCCTGCTGCTGCCACTGCTGCTGCTGCTGCTGGAAGGCGCGTGCCGCCATCACCGCCTGCTGCCGCTGCCTGGCCTTTGCCTCCGGGTCCGATGGAGTGGGAGCGAGGGCGGTGGCTGGCTCAGCCTTCCGTGTGCGCGCCTGCTTGGCCGGGGTCGGCGCGGCCGTGAACGCCTCGGCCTGCGGCTCAGCCACAGTCACAGGGCCCCCGTAGTGTACATGTCGTGCCTGCTGCGGTGCCTGGTGCGGCTGCATGGGCTCATAAGCGTCCACGGGCTGCATGGCGCACCGCAACTTCCGTTTGTTGCCCGTCTGCATGGGCTGATGTGCTGCTTGGCCCATGCTCATGGACAGCTCATGGGCACCGGAATGGTGAACGTTTGTTGCATGGGTTACATGCGCACGTGGTGGCGGGCAGCTATGCAGCGGGTGCTGCTCCTCACCCTGGTCTGGGTCCGGCCTGGGGCTGTGTGTGTGCTGGACACCTGTCACAGTTGGAGCGGGCGCTGCATCCACACCATTCAGACCACCGCTGTGCGCTGTATCACGCTGCACCAGCGGCGCCTGGCTGTTTCCCTGTGGAGGCAGTGGCTGCGGCTGCGGCAGTGCGTGTGGTGGGGGCGAACCTTGTGCCTGGCTCCTGCGCGCCTGGGGTGCCTCCTGCTTCCCCGTATCGTATGGAGGCACATGCCGCTGCTGCTGCTGCTGCTGCAGGCCGCTGCTGCCCAGGGAGAAGATGCTGCCTGTATTGGCAGGGGCCATGCAGGGCGCACCAGAGGTCACACATCTGGTAGGAGTTGTCGTGCATCCCTTGGTGCAAGTGCTCTCCACCTTGGGTGATGCCCTGCGCGCGAACGGCGCACTGCCTGCGCCTGCTTCCACACCATCCGCAGTGACTGCAACCTCCAGGGGCCTCCCTGTGGGTTTCCTCTCCACACTCCTGGCCCCAGTCAGCCCCGCTGCAGCTGGCATGCATGCAGCACCTGAAGTGACAACAGCACCTGAAGTGACAACAGTTCTGCGGGCACGCGTTGGGCTGAGGGGATAGGGTTGATGGGGAGCTGCTGCGGCTGTTGGCACAGGGGCAGGAGGTGAGGAGGAGGAGGTTCTGGCTGGTGCACCAGGAGGGCTGAGAGGTGCACTCAAATGCTGGGCTGGCGCATGGGCAGGTGGCAAGGGTTGGGGCAGGGGGTGCGGCTGAAGGGGCCAGGTGGATGGGCCATGTGCGGAGCTGGACGGGCCAGGCGGGGAGCCGGACGGGCCAGGCACAGAGGCAGGTGCTAAAGGCGCAGCCTCTGGTGGGGCCAGCAGGTGCGCGTGGTCGCGCGCCGCTTTGGACAGCTCTCGCACCAGAAGCACTGCCTCTTCCACCCTCTCCCTCACACCCCGCACCTCCTCCCCTGTTCGCGCTGCATCCCCCGTACGCTGTGCCGCCGCGTCCACAGCAGCGACGTACGCGGATGCACGCTGAAGCAGCTGCCCCAGCGTCAGCCCCGCACCATTCATCATGTAGGGCGGGGATGGGCAGGGCCCGCCCCCGGCCGACCGCTGCGCAGCCGTGTGCGCGCGCACCAGCGGAGCGAGCAACGCGCCCACCTTCCGCCCACCCTCCGCCAGCACGTGCTGAGCCAGCGCACGCACATGCTGCACAGCCGCCGCCCCTGTGCCCTCCCCTCTCGCAGCGCCCTGTGCTGCGCGCCCCAGCAGGTGCACCCACTCTGTGTGGGATGGCATGAGCGTGTAGGCCGAGACCAGCAGCGCGGCCCACGGCAGCGGCAGCGCACGCAGCTGCTGCATCAGCTGCGGCTCACGCAGTCCCGGGTGGGGAGACTGCATGTGCAGCGCGGCAATGAGACGCGCGACGCCATCCCCTCCAGGCACCTCTGTGCCACCTGCTTCCCTGCCTGCCCGTTCCACCGCCCCCACCTCACTTGCCCCCACCACACCATGGGCCACACCAGCACCAGCACCAGCACCAGCAGCGGGGCCCACCCCAGCACTAACACAGGTGCTGCGTGCACCAAGTGTACCCTGCACAGCCCAGCGCGTTGCAGACGCTGCCACTTGTCCAGCTGCTGCTGCCTCCACAGGGGGGGGCACCGGCACCGGCAGCAGCATGCCTGAAGCTCCTGCATCACGCGCTACCTGCTGCCGTGTGCCGTCCAATCTTGGGCCTGCTGGTTGCACACCACCAGGCGATGTCGCAGCAAGGGGTGCATGCTCCAGGCGGCTGCTGGGCAACGGCTCATGCGGCAGCTGATGGTCGTGGCGGTGCTGTGGCAGCTGCTGCTGCGGAGGCGGCTGCTGCGGGAGAGAGCGGTGCTGCGCGCGCAGGGCTGGACCTGGACCGAGCATGTCTACTACTGCCGCCGCCGCCGCACCTCCATCATTTTCCTCACGCACGCGCTGCACCTCAGGCCACGGGCTCTGCCGACCCACAGGCGACCCCACTGGGGAACCACAGGACTGCAGGCAGGGTGTCAGCACCTGCAGCTGCGAGCGCGACAGGCGCTGCATCAGCGGCGGTGAGTGCGGCGACTGGGCATGTTCGGCCAGCCCAGGCTGTTGTGCATGCGCCTGCGGTTGCCCCTGCGGTTCGTGCTGCATGCGCAGCAGGCCGGCGGCGGATTCGGGTGCAGTTGCATGTGCATGTGGCAACCCATGAGGGGAGCATGCGTGGGCCGCTGGCAGCTCCCTGACTCTGGAACCATATGGGCGGCCGTCTCCGGAACCACATGGGCGGCCGTCTCCAGAACCATGCCGCCGGTGGCCGCCTCCGGAACCATTCCGGTGGCCGTCTCCGGAACCACGTGGCTGGCCATCTCCGGAGGCCATCCCGGCCTCTTGGTACAGGGGCGCTGGGACATCCAGCACAGGCAGGCTGGGCAAGGCTGTAGTGCTGGGGGTGCTGCAGTACGGCCCGGGGTGGTGGTGTCCAGACAACCGTGGGGGCAGTGACCGGACAGGCACTGCATCGTCTGGCAGCACGTACCCCACCTCCTCCTCCCCTCCCATGTCATCCCCGCCTCCGGAACCACCATGTCCGCCACAACGGGGCCCACCACCAACCGCCGGGCCCGCTCGCCCAGCCCCGCCCACCGACACAACACCGGTCACCGCAGGTGCACAGAGCCCCGGGCCCGCTCCAGCGCCGCCACCCCACACCCTACGACCCCTGGAGCTGTCAGGGCTGCGCGGGCTGCCCATGCCCTCAATGACTGCTTGCGCTCCACGCTTGCGTGCACGCAGGTGTGCGTGGGCCTGGGCACCGGCCGTGCTGTCAGTGCCGAGCACTGATGTGGTATACTCAGGCGCCGGGGGGTGCGCAAGCTGAGTGGGGTGCCCTGCCCGCGTGTGCTCGCGCGCGGTGTGCACTGCGGGCGTACCGCCAGCTGCTCCCACCACCCAGCCGCTGCCTGCGCTGCCTGTTGGGGCCACTGCAGCTGGCACAGCGGCCGCGGTTGATGCAGCACCCGCCACAGCATTTGCAACAGCCGCAACCACATCTGACTCAGCAGCTACACCCGCGCATGATGCAGCCCCCACCGCGGCTGTCACAGCAGCCGCCATCGCGCCAAATGCATTGGGTGGCGTGGGGTTCCTGGTCTGGTCGGAGGTCCCCTCCTTCTCTGCACCTGCCCCTTGTTTCTGCGCAGGCCCCACACCTGCTCGCCACCCTCTTTCCGGCTCTGTGCCAGCGCCTGGCTCCGGCCCTGATGCAGTTGCTTGTGCGTGCTCCGGACCTGGTGCAGCAGCATGCGGTTCTGCCTGAGCCTGTGCTTGTGTCCTGTGAACTGCACCAGCTGGTGCATAAGACATTAACCCCGCGGGTGCTGCTGCTGGGGCAGGTGCAGGGATGGGCACTGGGGCCTGGGATGGAGGTTGAGCATGAGCTGGGGCAGGGGCGGAGGCTGGGGCTGTGGCTGGCACATGGGTTGGCGCAGCAAGCCCTGGCGCTGCGGCTGCACCAGCCGCTGCTGGGTGCACAGCGCTGGCAGCTGTGGAGGTGCCAGGTGCTGGCAGTGCCGGCGTGGCAGCTGGGGGTGCCTGCGCATCTGTGCGTGGCCCAGCGCCTGGTGCCATCACTGGCTGAGCCGCAGTGCCAGCTGCAGCTGCAGTACAGGTGGGTGCGGTACCGGTGCAGCACATGCTGGTGCGGTACGGATGCAGTACAGCAGCAGCCCCAGCAGCATCAGTAGCTGCAGGAGGAGCATTAGTAGCCTGTGCTCCTATGTGAGCTGTGGCTTTGGCTTGAGCTGCGGTCCTATCCTGGGTTTGTGCCTTGGTGTCAGTACCAGCCTCGGCCTGGCCCACAGCATGTGCTTTGCCCTCAGCCGCCTTGGTGAGCTCATGCGCCTGTGGCCCATGTGCCTTGTCTTGGAGTGGACGTGTCGGTCCTGTCTGGTGTGGGGCGAGATCACTGGGTGCACCCTTGGGTGCTATGTCAGGTGCACCCTTGCAGTGCGCTTCATCCCCAGCATCAGCGTGACCTGCAGCCTGTGCTACAGCCTGGGCTCCAACCTTGGCTGTGGCTTGAGCTGCAAGCTGGTCGCCAGCCTGAGGGTCTCCCTTGCCTGCCGCCTCAGGGGCTGCAGCCTGGACGACGTGCTTCCCCAGTGGGGGCGCAGAGGATGCTGCCGGTGCTGCCACCCCAGCTGCCGCCGCCGCAGCCTTGCCCTTGCCGCCCGCGCGGCTGCATGGCGGGGCATGCGAGGTACAACACTATCTCAGAACACACCGTCGGGGCACCGGTGGTAAGGGAAACGAAGTGATGCAAGCCCGGCAGCAGCTTGCATGTTCGCCATGTGCGCGGGGCACAGGCGACCTTCAACGCCAACTCGCACAAGGGCCACAAACATCAGGGATGGTGGGTCCCAACGCCGTGTACTCACTTTGTGCATGTGTGCCACATCGTGCTGGCTAGTGCAAACCACGCCAAGGAAAAGAACATGCATCTCATTGATGAAATAACACAATGTTAGTTGAATAGAGTAGCCAAGAATGTTTACTACATCAAGGCCAAGAGTACCGTGCTCACCCCTGGCCTTTGAACTTGTCCCACTCCGCCTCGGCCGCTGCAAGGGCAGCCTCCGCCCTCTGGTGCACATCCGCCACGCCGCACGTGTCTGCATACGCCTGAAGCACACAACGTGCGCACGTGCGCCCAGCGTGTGCACAACGTTCCTGGCCATCAACAACCTTTCGCTACCTTCCGGCTGCAAGAGTACAGCTGGCACGCAGTACAGCAGTACAGCCGCACAGCAGGCACACCTGCAGCTGCACCTCCCATGCCGCCAGCGCAACCTTTTGCACCACCAGCAGCAGCGGCGGTACGGTCGGCTGTACGACTGCCAGCTGCGCACGCGCCCGCGCTGCCGCGGCACTGACCGTACTGCCGGTACCGCTCACGCCAACGGCAGTAGCGGTGGTAGGAGCACCGGCGGCTGTGGCAGCAGCGGTGTCTGTGGCAGTAGCGGCAGTACAGTTGATGCCCATGACCCAGGGGTCCTTGCGCCGGCCAGCCTCCAGAAAGCAGCACATGCACAGCCGCCTGGTGGGAGCGCGAGTCATGCACAACAGTAGCGTGCAGTCAACACTGACTTCAAAAACACCTTTTGCAAACACAGCGCCACAAATTGAGCAGTGCATCAATGTCAAACCAAAACAGCAAGAGCACTGTGTAATGGCAACATCAGCAGGACTACAACATGGTCACTGTAGCAACATTGCATGCATACGTGCTCGCTTGCAGAAGCACTCACTTGACGCGCGCGGCCGCAGGCACCGCCTCCTCTTGTGTGGGGCCCCACTCACGTGCCCAGGCTGGCAGCAGCCGGGCCGCACGCCCATGCAGCTTCACCCGCAGCAGCGCCGCCGCCGACGTGGGCCCGCTCTGTGCAGCGGCAGCTGCACACGGCGCCCCCGCTGCAGCACCCTCTGCTGCGGCACAACCCGTTGCGGTATCCCCAGCTGCCGTGGCCGCAGCGGGTGTCGCTGGTGTGGATGGTGCGGCTGCCGCCACAGCCGTTGCGCGCAGCGGCTCAGGCGCAGCTGCCAGAATCTCCACATGTGGGGCCAGCGGGTGGGCCACTGGCATGACCACAACGCACTGCACCACAAGCATTGGAAAAAACGAGTGCAATGTACAACAGGACCGTGCATGCAGCATGGCGGCACACAACGTAGCGCCTTACTTGCACAGTACAGTACCGCACAGTACAGTTCCAACAGTGCAGTACAGCACAGTACAGTATGGTATAGAACAGTACAGTACCACACCGTACCGCACAGCACAACACTGTAGCGCCACACGTACCTGCACGCTGAGGTCACCCCCACAAACGTCACACTGGTGCGTGTAGTACGACGTCCAGTACGTTTCAGGCCGCAGTACAGATGACGTGGGGTCAGGGGCGCCTTCGGGCAGGTACCGCAGCCGCCGTGCCTGCAGTATTCAGGCAGTACACAGGCAGTGCACAGGCAATACACAGGCGGTGCAGGCAGAGAATGAGGATGGTATCTGACTGGGTGCACATGCTTTCTTGGCACTGCACAAATGCATGCAGTGCGCAGGCAGCATTCGCCATGCATGGCGGACGCACACCGTGCGCGGCACAGCATGCAAACAGTACAGCACGTGCATGCAGTGCGCATCCAAAACAGCCCATGCATGGAATACATCTGTATGTGCTAGGCCATTGCTCATGAGATACATGGCGCTCAACACATGCTGCTGTCCCGCTGCAACACTCGTCACACAGCACCCACCCACTGCTGCGTCGCGCTCTGCTGCCGGCGCGCAAGCACGGACAGGGCGGCAGGAGCGGCGGCCGTGTGCGCTGTGCCTGCTGCGCGTGCTGCGCGAGCTGTGCTGGCTGCTGTGCCCGCTGTGCCTGCCCCTATGGATGAGGAGGTGGCAGATGCGCCCACACCCATGCATGGTCCGGCACTCCCAGCCCCTGCAGCAGGTGCAGGTGTGGTCGTAACACCTGCAGTGGGCATAGTGGGCATCATGTGCGTGTTGCCCTTCCTAGGGTTTAGGCTTCAGGATTCGGGGGGCGCAGCGCCAGGCAGGACCGAGGCGGTTGGGCAACAAGGGAAAAGAATGGGAACACATTCAGAATGGAGCACAACAGAGCACCAAGTCATAACAGGATCAAGTCACAAGGGTGTTAGGGTCGAGGGTAATGGGGTGCAGGGTACTGGAGTTTAGAGTGGGTTTGCTCATGGTGGCTTTGAGAGTTTGAAGCTCAGGGCATGCACGGAACGTGGCACCGCACCAGGCAGCAGAGCGAGTGCCGCACACAGCTGCTGCCGCTCCGCATGTGCCCGGGTGATGAGGAAGCGGTGCACAGCCACAAATGCGGCCTGCGGTACAGCAGTACAACAGTACAGTGAACCAAGGGTGCAGCAGCACAGCGGGACAGCGGTTCAGTGGTGCAGAAGTACAACGGTGCAGTGGGCAGGATTTGAGGACGTCCCTAATCCCTAGGTGAGCGCACAGCACGACTCCATGCCAAAGAATAGAGGCAACGTGTGGCGCACAATTGTGATAACAGGAACAGACGCGCAGTGCAGTAGGTCTGCGAACATGAAAACCCTGCAAAAACAACGCAGGCGGAACAGACACCACAGTGCGCTAGAGGGGTCATCTCTTAGACAAACAAAACGCACGCACGACTCACCGTCTCGTCAGGACACGTGAACACTGGCCGCGCCGCCAGCGCCCGCAGCACGCAGTCGTGCAGCAGCAGATTGGATGTGAACAGCCGCTCCCACGACCGCGTCCACACCCATACCCATGAACCTGCCTCCTGCGATGCACCCAGAACCAGGCATGTGCTCGGAATGCATATTCCCTCAAGTGTGAGCTTGACCCTGAAGCAGACTGCCCCGCCTCCCACCACACAAGCAGAAACAATGCAGTATCGATCAAGCAGCTTAAATCATCGCCATCTTTTTGCATCGTCTGCACTCGGCACACCCCTGAACGCTTTCCCAACCCTGAACCACCTACTTAGTACAATGAACCTGTGTGCAACCCGTAAACGAGCACGGTAAACAAGCCAGCCAACACTTCCATGTCCAGCGCAAGGCCTGCAACAACCGCACCGTACCTTTCCCGGCGGGGGGTTGGACGCCGCTGCCACTGCAGCCGCCGCTGCCGCAGCCACTGTTGCCAGCTGCTTACCCGCCCCGCTGCCACCACCACGACTGCCACGACCAGCTTCCGCCTTGCCGCCCGTCTTCTTCAGCTTGCCGCCCGCTCCCTTCTGCTTGGCAGCCTTTGCCGCTTGCAGCTCATGCTCCTCCTCCTCCTCCCCCTCTCCACCGCCCTCCAGAATATCGTTCAGACTCGCCGCAGCCAAAGCACCCGGCCCAGCCCCGTCCTCCTCGCTGCCCTCCTCTTCCTCCGCATCAAGGTGCTGTGCGCCAGCGCCCTGGTCAGCGGTGTGGGTGGGCATACTCAAGTGATAAAGATGCACCGCTCTGCCCTGATTCGTATGTTTAACTCTTTCACCCCAAACCCTAAACCCCATGCTGTGACATCTAGAGCCAAGAGGAGGCCAGGAGGGGAGCGCAGTGGCATGGGCACAACCATGACAGCAGCAAGACCTAGAGGAGGAGGCAGAGTGAGATGTGGAGGGAGAGGGAGACAAAGAGTGAGAGGGAGAAGAGCAATGAAAGGAAGAGGCAAGGGAGGATGGGGGAGGGAGGAGAGGGAGGGAGATGGGCAGCAAAAGGCAAGGAGCGTGCGTGCATCAGGCCAATGAAGACCTGGCAGCACTGCTCCCATGAACTGCAGCATAAGCTTCTGTGCACCTGCAAACACCCACAGATACTGACCTTGACCGGTACGATGCGCAGTGATGTGCGCGACCACCGGGCCCCGATGCGCGCGGGTGTGAGCCGCGCAAAGAACGCAGCCTGCGGTACATCATGGTGCAGTGCGCAGTACAGCGCAGCACATCATGCAGGACAGCCATGCAGAAACAGACTGCTGTCGCACCAGCAATCAACCCAGCAATGTACCCCAACCAAAGCAACCGACGCCACGCAACCGAACCGCCAACTATCCGGCGCACCTGAAAGCAACAACCACCAATCAACTACAACCATCACCCAACCAAAGCTCCAACCAATTACCAACCAACCAAACTGCCACCCAACCAAATAACCGACCAACCTGCTGCTCCTCCGCCAGCGCGCGCCTGTAGCCCGTGAGGCGGGACAGCAAGTGGGAGGGGGTGGCGTAGTTGGCACTCAGCCGGCACCACCCGCCTGCCACCACGACTGCGTGCCCCAGCGCCCCCATTACCACATCGCCCACCAGCTCCTGTGGCTGCTGCCCCTGCTGTCGTGGGTGCTGCTGCTGCCGTGGTTGCTTTTCGTCCTGGGCCTCCTGCTCCTCCTCCTGCACCTGCTGCTGCCATTGCGGTTGTTGTTGTTGTTGCTGCTGTTGGCTGCTGCCATTGGCAGCCGTGGCCACCAAACCCATGTCTTGTGCCACAGGCAGAGAGGTGGGGGCCTGCACCAGCCGCGTCACACGCGCCTTTGCCCACTGCTGGTAGCTCTGCAAAGGAGGGGATGCAGCGCAACACAGACAGGATCAGGGCACCGATGCTCCGTGCAGTCACACATTTGACTGCGTCTGGCGAACCCCAGCGGCACGCAACCCACGCTCAGTCAGCCATGGTAAAATGTGCTTGCAGGCGATCGTGCGCACGCACAGGGCAACAAAGATGCAGGCACGGTGGGCGCACAGCACACAGGCTGCGCGATGCATGCCCAGGGCCCAGGGCAGACACAGGTCAATGCTGGTCATAACTACGTCACACGCACCAGCGGGATGCCCTCCTTGCCATGATTTGCGCGTGCCATCTTCAGCGCCTCACCCTGTTACCGTGGGACGCCCCATGGCGCAAGTGTGATGCCACATAGTGAGGATATGAAACCACATGGCAGAAGAGTGTGACAGCAGATGTGATGCCACATGGTGTATGAGTTATGCCACCTGATCAGTCCCACATCACACCATCACGTTACGGACGGGGCACAAGCTGCCATTCCCCCACCCAACCCCCACCCCCCGCCCCACCCCCGGCACCTCAAGTCTGCTTAGTTGTGGCCAGCCGCATGGGCCCCTCCCGCCCTATCAGGCCCTGTCTGCCAGTCTGCCGCCCTGCCTTCCCGTCTGCCTGACTGCCTGCCAGATTGTCTGCAATGCGCACCTTCATGGCCGCGGAGATGCGTCCGGCACGTGACTGCAGGTACCCCAGGCTGTCGCCGCCGTCGACATACCTGCAGAACAGAGTGAGGGAAGTGGGGGGTGAGGGAGATGAGTGAGGCGCAAGGGAGCTTCACAGGGTGCTGCTGAACGCTGCACAACAAGACCTGTGCAAACCCCTTGAGCCCTGTATGCCGCACCCGAAACCCTGCACCCTGCACCCTTAGCGCCCCGAATTGCCCACCACCCCTATGCCCGGTCCCCCCCCCACACACACACACACCACCACCATCGCCCACACACAGGCACACGCGCGCTCACCACTCCACCACATTGGGCAGCGAGTCATCCGGGATGTGCGGCACGTGCAGCACCTGTGGCTGCGGCCCGCCCGCTGCGCCGCCCGCCCGCCCCGGCCCCTGCCCGGCTGCGTGCCCGTCCGCCGCCACGCTTCAGGGCGCTGCCGCCCCCACGACTGCCTGCACGTGTGGCTGCAGCTGCAGCTGCGGCTGGGGCCACTGCTGTGTCACGACCTGTGCCCAGTGATGCGTAATGACGAGTTGCGCGCGTGTCAGCGGCTGATGGCCCCTGGCCAGGCTCAGAGGCAGGCGATTGAGTGGCTGGAGCTGAGACTGCTGCTTCGCCCTGCACTGCTTCATCCTGCACCTGAGTTGTTGCACCCTGTACCGCTGCAACATGTACTGCTGTGCCTTCAACAACACTGCCTACGGCTGGTACGCAGCGGCTAGCTGCCTGTGCACAGCACACGCCAGTGCCGGCCGCACCGGCAGTTGCAGATCCAGGACCACCAGTAGTGCTGCCGGTTACGACAGCAGCGGCTGTACTGGCAGTACCAGCGGTACCAGCAGCAGCAGTACAGGTGGCGGTACGCACGTGGGACATGAGGGAAGGGATGGGTAGTAAGGCGTTGAGGAACTGCAGCCCATCATCCTCCGCATGCCGCCCCACACCCCCCACATAACCAAACAGGTACCTGTGCATGTGGCAAGGGTTGAAGGCGTTGGGGTTAGGATCAGGGTTGAGGGTCGTGTCGGAAGGACAGGGAGCGGGAAGTATAGGAAGAAGTTGGAAAGAGTGGACACAGCAAGCAGCAGTAGACAGCCATGCAGGTTTCCCAGGGTTGTGAACTCGATGTCATAGCGTTACCAATTTTAACATGTGCATTGTATGTATGGGCTCCTTATAGTGGATGCAGTGTACGGTACGCCATACACTGTGACAAACGGCCGCATCACACCCACATGATGGGTCGAGTGGGTGTGACCCCCAGCAGGGGCAGGTGGTAGCGCAGCACGTCATCCGGTGTTAGCGCCAGCACCAAGCCCACCACCGCATCCCTGCGCGCACACCCACAGCACAAGATCAGTCACTGCAGAAGCGCAGTGGCATCAAGAGCACAGAAGAAGTGCAGTAGCACACGTCAGCAAAGATACAATCCCAAGCATTGCTATCATCCTGACCATCTCACAGCCCTCCCAACCCGCCATTCTTCCCATAGCGTGCATGTCGCTGTCCTACAGCGTGCTGAATTAGGGTAAAACCACCGTACCCCTGTGCCGCCGTACCGCACCTGAGCGCGGAGTCGTGTGTAAGGTGGAATGAGACGTCCACGTCCTTTGCGTACACCCCGAGGAACGCGGGGGACGTGCGCGACGCGCGCGCTGCCTGACGCGCCATCCACCCAAGCACCGTGCCACCGCCTACGGGCAGGATGGCAACGTGGGTGACACATGGAAGGTGTTGAGGGTGGGCAGGAGGGCGTCGCATGGGTTGTAGGACCAGCAGCAGCACCACATGCAATGAGATGTGTTGAGCATGCGGAGATGCCCCATGGCGGGGCCTTGAGCTGTTTACGATCTGCACCACACCAAACACTATGTATGAACAGTGCCATGCAAGGTAGCAATGTGCATGACATGGTGACATGAGATATGTTGACGGTAGAGCAATACAGTACAGCAGCTAAGGACCAGTCGACCCACTGTTCAGCGCTGCCTTCACACTGCCAAGCTGCGTGCGGCAGCCCTGCAGCAGCTCTGCCGCCGTGTAGCTGTGCTCCAGATTGCTGCGGGCAGTACAACACATGTGTGGTGCCACAGGCAATGGAAGGACAGCAGTACACGGTGTGGCATGGCGCACGTGTGGTGTGGTGTCCTAACGGAATGTGTTGTTGTTGCCTGACCTGCCCGCAGCAGGCATCATGCATCCATCACTCATCCCCCACGCTCACACATCAGGTGCATGACTCACACCACCTCTCCACACCATTCATTGACTCATACGAACGTATGCGTGTGACCGGCCACAGGACAGCGCAGTCGCACAGAACCGACACATGAAAATGGCCACTCACACAAACGCAAACTTGAGCGTGTCCACATCCGTGTAGCAGTGTGTCTCCCACGAAGTGAGCGGGACGTGCAGGAAGTGGCGGAACAGCGCCTGCCCATGTGATTGAAACCAGCAATAGGATTTGTGATCAGGATGGCATGCGATGGATGCATGAGCACCAGTCACGTTAGGATGCGTAAGCCACAGAGCAAAAAGGCCGGTTAGGGTTGACATTTCAGGGGGCAGGCCAAGGAGGCTGATGGGCATACCTCCCCTAGGCAGGCCAGCCCCGGGTGCCTGAAGTGCAGGTGGTGCGTGGGGTGGGAGCCGGGGACTGGGGCCAGCTGCAGCTGCTGCAGCCATCCAGACATGCCGCGCGGCAGTACCGCCTGTGTAGTGCACATGGGAAGTACACATTCAGCACGTCGGAGGTACACATGGGCAGCCCGTGTTCAGTGCAGAGGGGCAGCACATGGGCGGTACACATGTTTGCGCATGGCTTGACCGGCTGCGTCATGGAAAGGCAGAAGAAGAATACACTTCCATCATCAGTACGTATCAAGTAAGCAAGTCTACTCTTCCACTCTGCTCCGAGTGAGTAGACAAGCTGAGTTTCAGGCACACTCCCAGCACCTACCCGCATCAACATGTGCTCCGCCGCACTGGGTGGGGGTGGCAGCCGCGGCCATCGCGCCTGTGTGAGCAAGTGTGTTGTGTGTGTTGCATTGCATGCCAGAACTTGGTGCAAGGATGCAGTTTGCTGGGATGCGCGTTGTGCACGTTTGCTCAGCAAGGAGAAATCACCCTCATTCTTGACAGCTGCCATGAGGCAGGACAAGCACACATAAGATATCAGGCAGGGGCGTAGCAAAGGCTACATCAAGGCTTACATTCCATCAGGGTGGGGCTGACACCTACAGGCCACAGTCACCTGTGTCAACGCCCGCTCCACGCCACCACGCAGACCGCCGCCTTGCGCGCAGCCCCCTGGCAGCTCATCACCACCACTGTCGTCCGCATCTTCATCGCTTGTGTCGTCAAACGCGGCGTGCATCATGCCCTGGGGACCCACACACAGCGCGCGTGCCGCGTGCTCAAGCACCGCCGCACCATCCGGGCCGCACCAAGTGATGTGCTGTGCACCGTCATTCAATGCGCTATAGCAATGGAGGTGCGGCGGGCTGCCTGTGGCCGGGGCAAGAGCTGAGATGGGGCCCGCAGCAGCAGTGGCGGCGCCACAGCTTTGCATGCTGGCAGCTGCTGCAGGGCACAGCCACCAGGGCAGCTGTATCTGCGTTGCGTGCAGCACAGAGGCATTGCACAGCCCACCCACAGCCTGAATAGGCTCCTGACCATGCGCCTGCTCCTGAACCAGCTCCTGCTCCTGGGCCTGAACAAGCCCCTGACCATGCGCCTGGGCCTGAACAAGAACCGCCGCCGGCGCAGCCACCAGGGCCTGAACAGGTTCTTGCTCCATGCCCTCAAGAGCCCCAACAGGCTCCTTGTCGTTGCCCGTCACAGCCTGAGCAGGCCGCTCCTCCATGTCCTTCTCCTCAGCCTGCACAGCTGCCCCCTGCTCCTCCATCTCAGCATCATCAGTTGCCTGCACCTGGTCCAGGAGACCAGCATACTGCTTCCCTTCACCCTTGGGCGTGGTGCGCCCTTGGTTGCCCGGAGCCCTTGGTATCACCTCCAGCCTTTCACATCCGTGATCCCCTGGCATCCCTTCGCACTCCTCGCCTCCATAACCACTCAACACCTGCTGCTGCTGCTGCTGCTGCTGCTGCTGCTGCTGCTGCTGCTGCTGCTGCTGCTGCTGCTCCACCCCCACCTCTGCTGCGAGAGCGTTTACTACCACAGCATTGGCTTTCACAGCCTCAACCACCACAGCCTCTTCTGCCAGGGACTCAGCTTCTGCAGCGGGCCCCTCATTATTCACAGCCGCAGCGTGTGTACATAATGATGCTGCACACGCCTCCGGCTGCTGCGGGCAGGGGCTGGTTGCTGGGTGGTGCAGATCTGGGTGAGGCAAGGGGCTGCAGGCCTCGGTGTATGAAGGAGGAAAGAAGGGGATCAGGGTTGTTGGAACAGCTGGGGCAGTGCGGGAGGTGGCGCCCGCGTCACCAACTGCTGCTGAATCAGCACGCTGGGCAACGATCAGGGCTTGCTCAGCGGGAGCTGCTGCAATGGCAGCCGCATAACGCGCCCTTTTGGTTGGAGGCATGTCCTGGGGCTGTGCTGCAGGCGGCTGCACATGGGCATGGCCAGCTTGTTGCGCCTGACATCCGCATGCTGTCGCATGGCCGCATGGGCCGCATGGGCTGCACGCATGGCCTGTGGCCGCGAGCAAAGGGCCGACCTCCTCCTCCTTCCCAGCTGCACGAGTGCACCCCTCCATTGCAGCCAGCATGGCATCCAGGTCCAAATCCCCGGTGTCATATCCCATGTCGAATGCGTCATGCTCCTGGTTCCCCTGATCCATGCCGGCCTCATGATACACGGCATGGACGTTGTGGTGCTGTGAGTGTTGGTGCGTGGGACTTGGTGGCTCCGTATCGCTGCAGCTCCCAAGCTCTTTGGTGGGGCTACAGCAGCCAGTGCTGGGGGTAATCCCCAGGAGGTGCTGAGCCTCCAGCCCATCCACATCCATGGGCCGCCTTCCACCCTCCACTTGCTGCGCATCACATGCGCAGCAAGGCACTACAGGCGGTAAAGGCGGTGCAGGCGCTACACCCAGCGGCACGCCTGCCCCCTGCCCGGTGGTTGTGCTGCCCAGGATGTGTGTGGGCAGGGGCAGAGGGAGCGGGAGGGAGAGAGAGGCGTCTGATGCTGGGCTTTGGCTGGTTACAGGCACACCCGCTACCGGCGCCCCCACATGCTGCTGCATCGGTGGCTGGCACCAGGAATCAGCCTGCACTTGCATGGCAGGATTCCCCAGCTGCAGTGTGTCGCACTGCCCTGGCAACTCATGCTTTTGCAGCTGTTCACGAGCCGGCAGCTGTGGCGGCTGCACCATACGATCACAGATCGGCTGCTGCTGCTGCATGAAGCCATGGCCTAGCTGCTCCTGCATGCAATCATGGTTTGGCTGCTGCGGCGGCATGGAGCCATAGCAGTGTATACAATCATGGCCCGGCTGCTGGGCCCGCGCCAGCGGCGGCAGTGATGGGTTGCCCTGCGTTGTGACCCCGCTGGTGCATTGGGTGCAGCGGGGCAGCTGCGGCTGCGGGTGGGGGTGCAGTTGTAGGTGCTGCAGGAGCGGGGGCGGCTGAGGTGCCGGTGGATGGGCCCCGCAGCTGCTGTTGTGCCTGCCACTGAGGTGCGGCTCCACCTCCGATTGTGGGAGTAACAGGCTGGGGCTTGCACTGCCTAACTGTGCAGTTATACTGCCTGTTCCGGCAGCTGCGGTCCACGCAGCGTGGCCAGCAGAGAGCACGCCACCTCTTTCCTCGCACTCCACTGGCCCAAGTGACGTGCGCTGTGCCATGGGCTGTATGCACGCCGTGCGCGCGTCCTGTGCATGCAGCACACATGGGGCAGGGTGTAGGGTGCTGGGTTACCAGGTGCATGGGTGTGCCGAGGCGTGGCGAGTGCCCATGTCGCGCGCATGAGAGGGGGCATGACAGCCAGACTCGCCCGCTGCAACGACGCCCGGGTACGTTCAGTGGCAGGAACAAACGCATGGAACCGTGTAGTGCAGTGTCTGCATTGGTTACGCCATGAAGCGTAAAGATGTACACCGTCCTTGCTTGCCTGTAAGTTCCCGGTGCGCCTAGGAATCCATCATAGTTTGAGCTATTGAATGTTCAACACCAGTGCCGTGAAGTTGCGGGAGGTGCTCGGTTGACAAGCAGCACGACGCTCCACAAAGTCCAGGTTGTTCATGCATGCTATGTTATGTTCATCATAAGACCTGAAGCGTTAAGGTAAAGGAGAAGAGACGTCTGTTTCGAAAATGCTTGATCGGACCTATCAGGTGTTGATAGGGCAATTGGGGCAGCATTACAAGTCTTTCAATGATCCCCCTTGCATTTGGAGCATAGGCCGAACGCACAAGCGAACCCCACGCGTCACACATGTATAGCCGTGACGCTGTTCGAACGGTGCTCGGACGGGGCTATAGAGTGTCGTGCGCCGCGCCTAGCAATACCTGCCTCCCATCTGTGCTGATGTTTAGACCCTGACTTGGGGTGTGGGCGTTGAAAGGTAGACTTCGTAGTGGAGCACTAGAAGCTGAGGTCCTAGCATCACAATGTTACAACAAGGTGGGACTAGTGGAAGAGGGGCCTGGCTGAGGTGGACTTGCGGCCATCGCCCTGCCCAGATCTCTGATGCCATTCCCATTGCTCACGCAGGGGTTCAACGGGGATCCCAGCCGCGGCAAGCCCCCTTCCAGGTACACAGGAGGATAGACTTTATGTCGTCCAGCCTGCTGAGCTAGTCACGGTGCAATCCTTCACTGCGACAGCATTTGCCGACCTGGGGATCTGGGAAGATCCTTGCACTGCCGTCTCTCAGTGGCATGCCCCTCAAAGCACTGATTGACCTCCGACTGTACGCTGCAGGGCCCCAAGGGCGCCTGGTCAAGACGGGTGGTGCGTGTCGCTGCCGAGGCTGCTTCCGCGGTGCGTTTGTAGCGGTCTCGGCGTGCGAGGACTCACTTGACTCTGCATGCGCGCACAGAGAGTGCATGAGCACACAGTGCAAGGGTGCGGTGTTGCACCCTGCCCCCCACCCCAAGCAACTGCCACTCAGCTGCATCCTGCAGCAGCCCCGCTGGAACCACAGGTCTGCAAGCGCAATTGTTGGTGCACAGCATGTCCTGGGTCCCAGGTCGACCATTCAGCACAGATGCAGCACCCCTGCTGCCTCCCCCATGCACACATATGTAAACTTATGTGGAGAATTCCTCGACCTGGCTGACGCATTTGCTGCTGCATCAGCTGCCACCACATCTGCCGCCTGCCTGTGCATACCGCTGCACCACTGACCGGCAGGAAGCAGGCAGCACCACTCAGGCACACAGGCAGCAAGCAGCACCAGCACTCCCCAACAGCAACCACGCCTGCACACAACACTGTCCCCAACAATAGGAGCAGTGGACAGCATCAAACGTTCAACACCAGTGGCATGGAATGTGCACTGGAGGCTGGAGGAGGCATGTTTGAGGTGGTGGTGAGGGGTGGGAGGGCGGCGGGCAGGGTTGAAATGGTGGCGGGCAGGGTGGTGGGGTTGGGGAGCATGAGGGTTGAAGAGGGCTGGGGAGTGCGGGAGTTGTTGAGAGCGAGGGACGGCTGCGTAGGAGATGGTGGGGAGCTGTGGGAGGTCTGGTTTCCGGCGGGATGGGGTAGGAGCCTGATGCATTTGGTTGCGGGCTGCGCCCCCATGGACGCCGCAACCGCCTTGTTGCATGCCCCTGTTCACAATGCATGGAGCTGGTCTAGGCCTCCTGCATCTGCTTGCTGGCACTTGCCACCGCACCCTCGAACCAGTTGCTTATCCCTGAACCCTTGACACTCTCACACACAATCCCACACCCTTGCCCCTCACCACTCACACAGGCACCCCAAATGAAACCCTAAGCGCATGCCAACCGCACACAACAGTCTCACCCGATAGCATAGCATAACAATGGCTTATCACAGCTCACCCCGATGCGCACTGAACCTGAAACCCTAAACCCTCACCCCCCTGCCACACGCGCAGGCCGCGCATCATGCGGGTGAGCGCAAGCGGCGCGTGGTGGTGACGGGCATGGGTGTGGTGTCATGCCTGGGCCACGAGCTGGATGAGTTCTACAACAACCTGCTGGCCGGCAAGTCGGGCATCACGCACATTCAGGTGCGAGTTTGCATTGAAATCTCTGTTGGTCATCACGCGGATCAATCACGCTGAGTCGTGATGTGCCGCTGGCGTGTTATGTTATCACGCTGATCGAGGGGGGGGGTTTGTAAGCTGTGAATGCCACAGGGCATCACGCCTGTGTGCAGTCATTCCAGCCTTAGGGTCCAAGGGATGTAGGACCTTGATCAGGGGAAGAGGGAAAGCACGTGGAAGGCTGCGCCAATCCCAACAGCACAGCAGACAGGCACCACAAACCCAGATCCTGGACACCAGTATTGCCTGAGCCAGGGAGGAAGGCTGTTGTTGGCAGGAGCTGATGGAGGAATACTGCTGATGGAGGAATAGCTTGCTTTTCTCTGCCTGCATGGTGCTGCTTCTCTTCCTCCGTGTGTTCCTGCGCTGGGGTGGTGACAAGGAGTAACACGCTGCACACCCGCTGCTGCCACTGCTGCCGCAGAGCTTCGACACCACTGACTACACCACGCGGTTTGCGGGCGAGATCAAGGTGAGTGATCTCATCAGGGCATGTGGCCTGATGATTGATGGGGATGTGTGGGCTGATCAGGGCTCAGGAGAGCAGTGGATTACACGCATGGCCTAATCAGGGCGTGTGTGTGTGTGTGTAAGACGGGTAGGTAAGGCATGTGGCCTGAGCAAGTTGTGCGTCTTGATGGGGACTTGAGGCCTGATGAGGTGCATGAGGCGTGATCAGGGCTCACAAGCGGTGCGGTGAGGAAGACCGCGGAATCAGGGTAGCACGACCATGGCATTCAAACTGCACAGCCACTGTACTTGCTTTTGGATTTTCATGGCAACCTGCAGCACCTCGATGCGGCTGGCTACCTTGCCAAGAAGCTGGAAAAGCGCGTGGACAACTGCATCAAGTACATCATGTGAGTTCGGGGTGTAGGGTGTTTGTCCGGGCGGTGTTTTACGAGTCCACCATCTGAGTGGCATTTCAATCTCCAATACTCCTCACAAACCGGGGCCACCCAGTCTCTCACAAACTAACTCGCTTATTTTTATGCATGCACCCACCCATTCAATCATCCGCCCACACATTCACTCACGTACGCACCTGCTCGTCTTGCTCACCCTTGCTCTTTCGCTGATTATGCCCTACTTCACTTTGCTACTCTTTGTGACTGCTTGGACACCCCCACCAGCAGAAATTATACTCGCTCTTGCATTCCCTCACCCTCCCCCGAACCGCAGGGTGGCGGGCAAGAAGGCGCTGCGTGACGCGGCCCTGTGCCCCGACTCCCCCGCCATCCGTCACGTGGACCACGCGCGCGCGGGTATCCTGATCGGGACCGCCATGGGCGGCATGACCAGCTTCTCCAACGCGGTGGAGGCTCTGGTGACGGCAGGTATGCTGCCGTTGCCTGGTTTGGCTCAATCTGCTGCCCGATGAGGCAAATCGGTTGCTGGCTCTGGCACATGTTTTGCTGGCTGTGGCACGTCTTTTGCTGCTTTTGCATATGTTTTCCTGCCATTTTAAGTTGTGTATCTTAGGTTGTAACGGTGTAGTGCCTGCATCTCACCTTCTTATGGCATGAAGTGCCTTCATTATGGACGGCACGCAGGCCACCGGAAGATGAACCCCTTCTGCATCCCCTTTGCCATCAACAACATGGGTGGTGCCATGCTGGCCATGGACACCGGCTTCATGGGCCCCAACTATTCCATCTCAACCGCCTGCGCCACGGGCAACTACTGCATCATGGCGTAAGTGGGAGGCCCGTGCCTTTGTGTAGGGCCTTAAGAGCTTGGGGCTAGGGTTAGCAAGGGGGTGCAGGGTTCTGAGTTTTTCGGGTGCAGGCTTTAGGGTAATTGTTAGCGCCTGCCTTACACCATCAGCCGCCCCACTTCGCTGCTCATCTGTCACATCATGTGCCTCAGCCCGCTCTGTCACCATCTGCCAAACCACGTCAACCCACCACCGGGACCATCAGCAACCACACACCACTTGACATACGGACTTCCTTTTCAGCGACATACACTAACCCGATCAACCACCCGGTTCTCTGCACCAGGGCCGCGGACCACATCATTCGAGGCGACGCGGATCTGATGTTGGCGGGTGCAGCGGACGCCGCAATCATCCCCTCGGGCATCGGCGGCTTCATCGCGTGCAAGGTGCGCTCCGCGGTTGCGCACGGTTGAGCGTTGTGCATTGTGCGCTGACGCTAGATGCGCGTTGCACCTCTTGGTGTGCCATGCGTGGCTTCACGCCGTTTGTCATGGCTTGCTGCTGCCACAGCTCGATGCTCGGCTGCTTGGGAGCAACTGCAGCCTTTCCACACAGCCTGCCCCCGCATGCGCATACGCGCACACACCCACACGTGTGGCTTGCAGGCGCTGAGCAAGCGCAATGACGAGCCACACCGCGCGTCGCGGCCGTGGGACAAGGACCGTGACGGGTTTGTGATGGGCGAGGGCGCAGGTGCGTGGGGTCGTGTTGGTAACCATGATTATAATCCAGTCAAAATGTTTCAGTTGCAGTAGTCCTCTTGCATTCCAACCTAGACGCTAGACTGATGCAGTGGTACATTTAAGAGTGGTCTCAAGTACAACCAGGCTTGGCCGATGCCATCAGTCACCCTAAACAACCGATGAGCCACCACTTCAATTTCCTTATGTTCGTACATCATGGCAATCATTACACAGTCGCGGTGTATCATATCATGTTCGGGCCAGAAATGCATCCTGCTCCAACGTCAGGACCTCACGTCTGACGAGTTGCTAGTTTGTACACCAAAACACCTGTATATCACGTGATCCCCACGCAGGTGTGCTGGTGCTGGAGGAGCTGGAGCATGCCAAGGCGCGTGGCGCGCGCATCTACGCCGAGTGGGTGGGCGGCGCCTTCACGTGCGACGCGCACCACATGACAGAGCCACACCCGGAGGGCGCGGGTGAGTCGGGTGGTTGGTCGGTTAGTCGGTGGTTGGGTGGGTACTTGGTGGCCGGGGATGTTTGATGGTTAACAAATTGGGTGGGTGGGCGGGTGGGTGCTGCATATCATTCGTTACAATGTTTGGATGGGCGGGTCAATGGGTGGGGGAGCTGTAAGAAGCCTTTGTGAACACTTCTGAACTTTCTGGAGGACGCCTGTTGCTTCTTTACATCTCATTGGAACTGTGTGGTGCTGCTGTGTTGCGCCACAGGCGTGGTGTTGTGTCTGGAGCGGGCACTGGCCACGTCGGGAGTGCGGGCGGAGGAGGTGTCGTACGTCAATGCGCACGCAACGTCCACGCAGGTGGGTCGCTAGGGGGTCGATGGTTCAATACCCAGTGGAACTTGAGTGGTGTTTGTACTGCGTTTTTGTTCAAGTACCTGGGGTACAAATCGGTTCTGATGGTGACATGGAACACTCGTGACACTGCTGGCCCAACAACAAACCCCTTCTCTGCCTGTGCCCATTTGCACGGCGTGCTTCAGATCAGCATGCCTGGCGGCCTGATGGCCGAGCGACTGACTGGCTCCCATGTTTGACTGGTCTGATTGGCCACCTGCGTGTCTGACATGCAGGCGGGTGACATGGCGGAGTACAAGGCGCTGGCCAAGGTGTTCCCTCAAAAGAGCCTCCGCATGAACAGGTACCCCTGAACCGTAAAGGATAGCTGAACATGATAGCTGGTAGCTGAACATGATCCCAGTCATAATAACTGGTGATGACCTGATCCTAGTTGTAGCCAAGACCCCGTAGAAATAACCAAATTTCGTGGTGTCAGACCCCGGCGTCTTACGCAATGCCCTTATGATACCAACCCTGAGTTCTAAACTGCGACTCCAGCCCCTGATCAACCTGCGCATCCTTAAATCCCCACACCCTCCACGCCTCCTGCAGCACCAAGTCCATGATCGGGCACCTGCTGGGTGGTGCGGGTGCGGTGGAGGCGGTGGCCACCATCAAGGCCATCCAGACCGGGCTGCTGCACCCCACCATCAACCTGGAGTCCCCGGAGCCGGGGGTGGACGTGGCACGCGTGTGCGCGGGTGGGTGTGCATGCGGGCGGGTCAAACTGTGATGTGTTTGTGCGAGTGTCATAGCTGTAGGAGAGGTGCGCGCGGATGGTAGCATGGTTTGCACGCAAGCGCGTGCGGGCGCATATGAATGGGTGGTAGAATGATACTGTGTTAACACGTACTGCACCATGAAATACCATGGACATAACCCAACAATGCAACAGCAGAGGAGGTGCCATTGAAGACCCTGAACAATAACATGACAGTGGCGTATCACAGCTTTCCGCGGCGTGCCGGGGCCTGTTGACACTCCACAATTCATCACACTCTCACTCCCTGAGCTTACGTTCCTCTCATTGTCTCACTTGGTCACTCTCTTACCCTCTCAATCTTATGCCCTTCGTCTTGTGTGCTGCGTGCAGGCTCAGGGGCTGTGCAGCATGATGTGGATGTGGCGCTGTCCAACAGCTTTGGGTTCGGGGGCCACAACTCGTGCATCATGTTCAGGAAGTTCCGGGCGTGAGTGTGTGAGTGAGTGAGTGAACGAAGGAGTGAGCTCGCGGTGCTGCTGGCATGAGGCCATGGCCAAAGAGTGTGAGGCCACAGCCTGGGGCTGAGGTCACAGGCCAGGAGCGTGAGGTCACATCTCAGTCATAGGTCACAGCTGAGCATGCGAGCCTACGATCCCGGTGCATGAGGTTACTGCCTAAGAGTGCAAGCAAGGTCATTGTGTCAGTCAACGCCATGAGCATAGCCACATGCGTGCAGCTCCAAGTCAGAAGCATCAGAGCTGAGAGGAATGCATCTCATCGCCTGGTGAGCAATGCTTGCTGATATGGTGGTGTGGAACTGCATTGGAGCAGTGGACATGCATCGGGTAACGCCCCAGGCATGTACAGGGCTGGCGTTTGAGGGCAAGGCATGCAGGTTACGTTCCTGTGCTGCAGCCGTGCAGGTCACGGTGAGAGGGTTGCGTTTTGCCGAGAGGTGGGGGTTGGGGGGTTGGGGCGTACCAGTGTCCTGTTTTGGAGGTGGGGCGCTTGGGTCTGGGGGTTTGGGGAGGGAAAAGGGGTGCGGGCGTTGTCAATAAAAAGGGGTGGCGGAGATGGGGGGGCAGCGGGTGATTGTTGACGGGAATGTGGTACAAGCCAACGCTTCTCCCATCATGGCCCTCTGGCTCACGGCCCATGGCGGTGCGAGTACAGCTGTGTGAAGCTTGCACATGCTCGGGTGTGGGGCGTGTTGGGGCGTGCACGGCTGCATCAGTGCTGACCGGCATGTACGTGTGGTATGGTGCGTGCGTGCTGACCAGCGTGCACGCAGGAAGGTGTTTTGGAGAGGGGGGGGGGGCAGGGGTCCATCAAGTCAGTGCACTTGAGGTGCAACGGATTTGAGTTGAGAGATGGCGTGCTTGTCAGCGATGCGACACGTTGCCATGTTGCGCCTTCTGGGAGGGGAGGTAGAGGCTGGTGCACGTGTGCATGCGCGGGGGGTCAGGTGTGTGTTGGTGGGTGCAGCTGGACAAGGCTGCTTGTGGTGGCCAGACCACCATAGGTTGAAGTCCACAGCAACTGGAGGTATGGAGATGCCAAGTGTGGGGTAGACTACGAGGCTGTAACCTGCCAGTGTACCTGCTGCACACAGCATTTGCCTGGTGCATCACTTCTTGAAATCATGTGCATAACATCGTATGCATCACATCGTGTGCATCAACACATCATCACATCGTGTGCACCACATGTGCATTGAGCAGTGCGCATCACAAGTGAGGTCACATGGTCAACAATGAGCAGCTGACTCAGCCCACTGGCCCAGCCTCCAAGATGCGCTCCTTGCTTACGTCATTGGAAGCTCGCATGCTTGTTTAACCAGTTCTTTTGTTACCGGCCGGCCGAAATGGACGCCTTGAACGGCCACTTCTCAAGATAATTCAGTGGACTTCTTGCATCGGCGTTGGATTTATACTTCAGGTGCGTCGTTCATCGGGATTTGCGGATTCAGAAGCCCTGGAGGGTTCTGCGCTCCTGCATCGGCCACATCCGCTTGGTGTTTGAGCGTGCAATACGCACACACACGTGAGAATGTTCACCGTGTTGCTGTCGCATCTCGGAGCCCATGCACCTGTACGCTGCATGATGTCCGTATGCAGGGGCCAGGCCGGTGTGGTGATGTGCCAGTCATGATCACTGCACATGGCCCCTGGAGCAACACCTTGCACCGGCATGCATTAAGGGATTCACGTATCCAGCTCGCAGTGTAGTGGGGCGTTGAGGAAGTGAGAATTGAAGCTGCTCCCAAGGGCATATGGCAGTCATATGGCATGTGGGCACCAGTGTCACCAGTGTCAACTGCCACTCATGCCGAAATGCCTAGATTCTTGAATCCCTTTACTCGCATGCGCAGGCATCATGGCAGGAGTGCCTTCCAGCAGTGCGTTGGCATGGGATGCTCTGGTGCAGCTCACGGGGGCCAACAAGGAGAACTTGCAGCAGAAAGGTGTGTGTCGCGTGAGTTGTTTAGGTGTGTTTGTTCCACCATCATGGGCATGTCATGTGTTACCTTAATCCTAACACGGCAAACTTTGTGTCACGGCTTCAGGCATTGAGGACGGTGATGCCATCCTGCTGGAGACAGCAGGGTACGATTCAGTAGCCAGGCTCAAGGCCGCCACTCGTCTGGGCCTTGAAAAGGCAGGGCTCGTGCCCGCCAGCGTGGACTGTGTGATGAGCGTCATAGGTGAGGCCAGGAGGGATGGGGGGGCTATGAGAGCTGGGGGTATGCTAGCAGCTCTACCCTTGCCCGTCCAACCCTCTGGGTTTTAGGGTTTAGCCATGGGTACTGCATTGCTGATGGCCGTGGCTCCCCGCTTTCCCTAAACCCTAACCCTAAACCCTAAACCCTAAACATGTGTGCCCCGCCGTCCTGTTGTGCACCCACAGCGGACGCAACCGCGCAGGCCCCCGCCGCGCCACCAAGTGCGTGTGGGAGTGGATGAGTGTGTGTGTTTTGGGGGTGAGGCTGACTGATCCTACATACCGTAAATTGCCGTTCAGAACAACCCCACCCAATAGAGCCCCCCCCTCCCCCCGGGGCGGCACCATCCCCGGGAAATTTGCCCCAAAAAGGGTTAGTATAACACCCCCATCGGTAGGGCCCTCCCCAGGCTGTTTTCTGTTGCTGACATGCAGGGATGCGGCATGAGCAAGTGCACAATTGTTACAGTTCATAGGGCATGTGCACACCAGCTACTGTAGCTTCACCCCCAGTACTTCTTGAGCCACTTTTCAATTGACATGTCAGACCGTACAAACTTCATGGACTGCTTCCACTTGTTCGCCCCACCGACCCCACAGTTCAGCATGATTTTGCCGTGTTGTCACGCTCTTCCCATCTTCTCCCTCAATTTCATTGCATCCTGGCACCCACACACCGAACTTTTCAAACCCAGTTTTGCCGCACTTACGGCACTTTGCAACCTTGGCCTTCAACTCTGCTGCACGCTTGCTCATGGCTTCTCTGCGCTCAAGAGAGGTGCGGGGCTTTCGCTGGTGCTCCTGTGTAGCTGACTGGACTGACCCTTGTGCAGCTGACTTGCATGATCCTTGTGTGGCTGGGTCTTTTGCCTGCCCCACCTGTGCTGCCTGGCCTGACATGCGTCGTGCTGCATCACGAAGACCGGGCAACAGTGCATTTGCAATCTCGTAGTCTGTGTATTCGGCTGTGTGGAGCTCCTCAACGATCTGGGGTGTGAGTTCCGTGCCATCGTGAGCTGTGGGCCGCATTTCCATCAACACCATCACAGCAGCTGTGCGGAAGGGGGCACCTGCCTTGAAAACAGCCCGACGTTGCGGCTGCTGCCTCACACCCCAGAGACTCCAGAGCATTGACCCAGAGTTGCACAGCACATTGCTGATCCTGTGTGTTGCCGGGCTGCTCCTGTGGCTGGCTGGGCTGGCTGTGGCTTGGGCCCTCACCTGCTTGCACCTCCCCATGTCCACACCCTCATGAGGCGCCAATGGCATGCATGTGTGAATGCACGCATGCATGTGGTGGCAGGCATGAAATGCACAGCAACCTGAGCTGTGACTCACTTCTCTGCCTGAATCATCAGGGTCAGCTCATCAACCATCCACTCCTGGTGGAACTTGCGGAACGCAGCCTTGAACACGCGGTTGACGCCGACAACCAGGGGCTGCAGCTTGGACGTGCAGCCACCAGCCAGGGATGCTGATGACGGGGGTGTTGTGCTTCTTCAGCTCATCCACCACCACTTCACATGAGTGAGCACTGGACGCGTCCAGCGCCAGCAGCGACCCTATGTGGCCTCGCCACACGGTCTTGACCCGCCAGAGCATGATATCTTCATCAAATCAGCCCTTGTGTTGCACCTGCAGAGACATGCGTGCAAGTGTGCGAAGACTGAGAGACAACGGGTAGAGAGCGAGAGGACTGAAGCAGAGTAAACAACATTTCAGGACAGCGTTGCATGTAGCAATCAAAAGGGGGCCTCCATACCACTCTGCATGTACATGCCATTGTACATGCTGCCTAGTGGTGGCGCCCCTCCACCCTGTTGCATGGTCAGATCCATGGCCAGATCCTTGGGCAGCCCCCCCAAGGGCGGTGGTCTCCCCGAGACCCTGCGACCCCAGATCGTTTCATACGGCAGTTTACGGTACACCTTTAAGCCCCAGGCCAGCCACTGGGCGTGATGCTGCAACAATCTGTACGCTCCCCACAACTGCCCACCCACTTGTGTATGCCTGCACTGACCTCTTGTTCGCAAGCAGGAGCAAAGGGCGTACAGGCGGGCGGAGCCTCAGCAGGTGTGTGTGGGATGGATGGGTGTGCGCCTGTGATGTAGACGGTTTTGACAGTATTTGCGATGGAGCAGTGCAGCCACATGCTAGCTTCGCGTGATGCTGCAGCAGTCATAGCATGCGCCAAGTGATGCTGTGCCACACTCTGCACCTCTTGTGCCCGCGCACACGCATGCACCTGTTGCCGGCCGCACACACTTTTGTTTGCCATGATGCCTGCGCTTGCTGCCCTCCAGCACCCCAATCCGTGATCACATTTTGGGCCACACTGCTACGCGCCTTTAAAGAGGGTGACTTCCTGTGCCTGCCTGATGACGTTCACTTCTTATGGGACACACGTCGTGGACCCTCTAAGAAGCCCAACTGCTTGTACATCCGGGAGTCATGTGGGTGTAAGGAGTGGGTCAACTTGGCAGTTGGATGGTCATCATCCAGCATGGGGCATTCGGGTGTGGCTCATGGCATGTTGGCCTCATACACCATACGTTGCCGTGCTTCCAGCATGTGGGAAGTAGGCTTCAACCGCGGGTGATCACTCCAAGCTGTCCCTTGTGAACTGGCAGCAATGGTATGCAGCTGGCTAGGCGGCAGCCATATTCTCGCTGCTCATATGATTCGCTGCACCCCGCCAAGATCTGCGTGCCTTCTGTGCATCACCTGTTCAACAGACAAGGACCTAGCTGCCATCGTGTGTGATCTAATGGATCAAGGCGTGACCAAGATCATCATCACAGGTGTGTGGGCACTGAAACGGGGGGGGGGGGGGATGGCGCATGGCGCATGGCACAGCATATGAGATATGACCCATAGCACACACCGCACACTTGACTTGCAACATGTATGTGCACTACCCAACAGCAGGTCGTCCACAACATGTAGGAGAGGATGCCAGCTGTGACACTGCCATGCTTGCACATGACAGGGTCAGCAGGGATCGGCAAGTCGGTGTTCGCGCAATACCTGATGTGGGAGCTGGCACGTGGGCCAGGTGGACCTCCAACTATCGTGTACGACCAAGGGTCAGAAGAGGCAAAGCTTTGCTTTTGCAGCAGTGGGGCCGTGCTGGAGTCTTGGAACCTGACTGACTTCAAAAGCATATTGTCAGACCCCAACACATGGTGCGTTTGTGCTGTATACACCAGTTACTCCATCCATGATGGCGTGATTGTCCCTGTGGACATACCACCTTGGTCTGAATACATTCATAAAGGCTTCTGCTATTTGCTGTATGAGGAAGGATGGTAACTTGGCTCCATCCAGCTGTAACGCCTACAAACCCACTGAAAGGAAGTAGTATTTTGTTGCAGCTCGGTGTAGGTGTGGGTGATGTATGCATGAGAGCATTCCCTGAGTTCAACACCATATGCAACAGTCCCAGCCTGCATGGCAGGGCCCAGCCAAACACACTCCCCAAACATGTGCTATGGATTGGGATGCATACCTCACACCTGCAGGTTCATCGTGGATGGGACGCGGCCCGCCAACGTGGTAGCTCGCACTGTGCTGGTGACTTCACCTGACAGGTCCATTTGGTGGCAGTTTCACAAGGTTGGTCAATTGGTTGGTTGGTTGGTTGGTTGGTTCATTGGTTGTTGGGTAGCGGCATAGCCCCCCAACGTGGTCATCAACTCCACATAGCCATGCTGATACATACCAGGCTATTCGATGGCCCTCCACATGCACCATGCCCTGTCATGCATTCATCATGCTCTCTCACGGGATGATGCCCACAGAAGGTGGGCGCCACCATTCGCTACATGCCCCCGTGGGCCAAGTCTGAGATCATGGCCAGCTGGTAGGTTTCATTGCGTGCGCCATAAAATACGTAATTTGTGCGCTGTCCCAACATGTGTGTGTGTTACAGTCCACAGAGCACTTGCCACATGCATAGGACCCGTGCCGCGAGACATGGCACTCAAGAGATCAATTAGCAGTCATACTTTTACGCCTAGCAAACATACAGATCACCATATCAGCCAACAATTCCATTCCACTGGACTGTTTGCTTGTTGTTTACGTGTTGTTGATGTGTTTGTTGTGGCAGGGCTTTCATGTACAAGAGTGAGGAGCTGGATGAGGCCCTGGTGGAGGAGCTGTTTGAGCGCTGGGGTGGCAGGTGGGCCAGAATGGGTGGGGTGGGGCCGGATCTGCTTGTGACTCGCTACAAGTTTGCTTTGCAACGCCATGATAGGAAGCAATGAGCATGCCCTTGCTGCACACCAAACTTGCAGGCCGCGGTATGTGCTTGAAAAGGCACTGGACCCAGCTGCACAGGTGAGTCTGCGGGCCAGCTGCATCCACCTTCAATGGCTTGCTAGAACGACCTAACATCATGCCCCCCGGCTAGTGTTGCATGTGCACTGGTGAGGGTCTTCTTGTGCTATGTCCATCGCACAGCGCCTCCTGGGGGACGCCATAGCAGAGGCCGACCTGTTCAAACTGGTGGAGACCCTGGGGGCAAGCGGCCAGCCACATGGTGTCAGGGACAGGTAACTATGTGGGCAGTCTATCACGCACGCAGTGGCACACGCATCTATCGTCCAATGGAGTGCATGTGTGCCCAGTGCAATGTGACCCTGTATGACCGAATTGCCATAGCCGCAACCAAGGCCACACCGCTGACAGAGACCAAGCCACAAGGGCCATGTCTTACAGATTGGTGTTTATGTGGTTGCTCCAGGCTGCTGAGCATCGAGGTCGAGCCCGATGGGACATACATCAACTCCCACCGTGCCTTCGCCTCTACAGTTGTGCGCAAAACCGTGATGCAACAGCTCATCCGCACCCGCAAGGCTGATGTGCGCACGTGGTGCATGGTGGCAACACTGCCAGAAACAGGTAGGTGCAGCGCTGCAGGTGTACCTGCAGCCGCTGCCTCTCGAGGGTAACAGAAGGGGTATTGGCCTGACAATTCCACCACCATTGCAACTACAGCGGCGCTGCGTGGTGTCTTCTTCGAGCAGCTCGGGCACGAGGTGCTGCAGGCTGGGGGCCTGTTTGCGGTCCGCAAGCTTCAGCGGCGTGGTAAGTCGGAAGGTGGGACCCCTGCATGCCATTGTTGTAGTTGGTGTTGTGGTGGCCGCAAAACACTCTTGGCTTGTCAGCCTCGCAGACCCGGAGGAGATCATTTTCTTCAACTGCAATGCAAAGCTGCGGTACTACAAGAAGCTGGTAAGCTGCAGGGGCACACTGGCATGTGTCTGCACTCTCCTGTGGCTGCAGCAAGCAGCACACCAATGGGGCATGACTTCTGATGCGTACTTAATAGTGATTGGCCAGCCCAGCCGCCATCAACTCGTTGGGATTGACAGAGTGCTGCCAAGCATGACGCGTATCGCTCGGCCCTCACATCTATGCTCCGGCCCCACCCTGCAACCTGCACTGAACACCCTTTGGTTGGCTGGCTTCAGGAGGAGGTCCGTGGCGCAGAAGATGGCACGTACTGGAGACCATCAAAGAGCGATGAGGCCGCCATTGATGCCATCATCCAGGTGTGTGTGGGGGGTCGGCGCGCGCTGATGGTGCTGCAATGCTGCGTTATGGGCGCCGCTGCTGCAACAACAAGTGATGCGAGCACTGAGTACCTTGCAGGTGCCAGCTCCTTGATCCTTCCTGTCCCTGTGTGCCCTGCAGCCCGACACCCTGGTGCAGTTCACAGTGAGCGAGGTCCACCCTGTGAATGAGGAGGGTCTGCAGGCAGCCGTGGCTGTGCTCAAGTAAGATGTGACAGCACGGTGATGTGTGTGGTCCATCGGGATACAGAGAGTCAGGGCACCATGCTTGCAGGTGTCTGCTTTAATGGTTGGTGCCCATTTGCCGTGCATTGCTGGCCCGTGGTGCGCAGGCAGCAACACAAGGCACGCTTGATCTTTGTTGTGCCGCCAGACAAGTATGACAGCTTCAAGCTGCAAAAGCTGGTGGGCAAGCCCAAACCGCAGCAGGGCGCTGATGCTGGTGACAGCACCAGTGGCAGGGCCCGGGGCAGCGGTGGCGGCGGCGGCAGCGGCGGTAGCAGCAGGGTCGTCGGCAGCAGGAGCAGCGGGAGTGCGTCTGATGACGGTGACAGCAGCGATACCAGCGCAGGTGCTGCCCCCTCGCCATCCGTCACACAGTATGCTATGTGCCTGAGCTTTGAGGAGGAGGAGGAGGGTGGTCGTGCAGGAGGGCTGGAGAGCTCGAGTGGGGGCAGCAGCACCAGCACCAGCACCAAGGCCGTACCAGCCCGACCATCACCCCTCAGTGTGGGAGGCTCCAGGGCTGCAGCACGCAGCTCACAACACACCACCCTCCCTCCGCTGCGCCTGCTGCCACGGCCGCCACGCTCCATGCCACGGCCACTCGTGGTACATGCATCACAGCCGCACCCGCCACGAGTGCAGCCATGGCTGAGCCTGCAGATCAGCTGAGGGGATCGGCATCGCTGCAAACTCGCAGCGTGTCGGGGGCAGCATGCATGTGGGGCACAGCGTGGCGTAGGTGGGCCTTGTGCTTAGTTGCAAGCGCGTTCAACCCTGACGGCAGCCCAGGCAGCATTGGAGGGTGATTGCAGGGTACAGCTGCACGGTAGAGTCCCTTGAAGAAGGAGAAGGATGCCAGTGTATGGGCATGTGTTAACAGATGGTAGGATGGTGGATGGGGTGTTTGCAGGTGCACTGCCAGAGATTCTACAGAATCACTGGATCTTCGCGATTGGGCTTGCGGCCAAAATGCAGCAGCAGCAGCAACAACAACAACGTCGCCAAGGGTCACAAGCTTCTCAGCTGCTGCTGCGCCACACTCCAGCTAGCGTACTGGCTGGCAAATACTGTGTTGGTTGACTGCTTGAGTCAGAGTGCAGTTAAAAGCACCTAGGGACCTGTGGGCATTGCAATCGTACATGGGCTTGGGTGACATACCTGTGGGTCTGGGGACGCAAGACACACAGGGAGTGTGCGTGTATGTGTGAGAGAGAGCGTGAGAGTGAGTGGGTGGGGTGCAGCTGGGCAGAAGCTGATGCTACATGGAGTATCTCAGACTGGCATCAATATGAAGCTGCTGGAAAGTTTGCCTGAGATAGCGTGAATGTGAGGTGTATGAGAGCGAGGACACAATGTGCCGTGTGCAGGGACACCAGCCACATGTGCATGTGACAAGGCGATGCTAGTTGGGGTGGACCACATGTCCGGGCCAGGACCCTAGAATCCAAGTAGAGCCTAAAGTCCAACTAGATGCTGCTGGTGTGGCATGTTAACTATGACTGTCACACGAGTATTTTACTTCATCATGAGCATGTGGGTCATGTGTGGGACCTGCACGGCATAGGTGTGGCATCTGACATGTGCTGAGCGGGAGCGCATTTTCAAATTACTCCTGTATGAGAATGTCGGGCACAGCGCCCCCTGAGCCTATGTCTGTTAGCCATTCTGCAGTGGGGGCAATTCAGCTGGGCTGCTGTGTGTTGTAATTCTTGCGGGGAGCCTGTGACTGCCAGGCATGTGTCACAGCGGTGTGGTCATCCTCTGCGTATGTGGTACATTTACTGCGGGGCCACTGTGGCGCGCTGGGCACCGTGCTGACTGGGGTGCCCTGTCGCATGGCATTGTGGTGTGTGTGGGATGCGTGGTGGTGCTACCCTCCTGTGGTTGGAGGGCAAGGCATGCAGGTTGCGTTCCTGTGCTGCAGCCGTGCAGATCACAGTGACAGGGTTGTTTTTTGCCGAGAGGTGGGGGTTAGGGGGTTGGGGCATACCAGTTGTCCTGGTTTTGGGGGTTGGGCTACTGTGTTTGGGGGTTAGGGGAGGGGGGAGGGGAGCGGGCGTTGTAAATAAACGAGGTGGGGGAGATCTGGGGCATCGGGTGATTATTGATGGAAATGTAATACAAGCAAACTGAAGGTCGTCTCATCATGGCCCTCTGGCTCATGGCCCATGGCGGTGCGAGTACAGCTGTGTGAAGCATGCACGTGCTCGGGTGTGGGGCGTGTTGGGGCGTGCACGGCTGCATCAGTGCTGACCGGCATGTACGTGTGGTATGGTGTGTGCGTGCTGACCAGCGTGCACGCAGGAAGGTGTTTTGGAGGGGAGGAGGTGGGGTGGGGGGGCAGGGGTCCATCAAGTCAATGCACTTGAGGTGCAACGGACTTGAGTTGAGAGAGGGCGTGCTTGTCAGCGATGCGACACGTTGCCATGTTGCGCCTTTTGGGAGGGGAGGTAGAGGCTGGTGCACGTGTGCATGTGCGGGGGGTCAGGTGTGTGTTGGTGGGTGCAGCTGGACAAGGCTGCTTGTGGTGGCCAGACCACCATAGGTTGAAGTCCACAGCAACTGGAGGTATGGAGATGCCAAGTGTGGGGTAGACTACGAGGCTGTAACCTGCCAGTGTACCTGCTGCACACAGCATTTGCCTGGTGCATCACTTCTTGAAATCGTGTGCATAACATCGTGTGCATCACGTCGTGTGCATCATCACATCATGACATCGTGTGCACCACATGTGCATTGAGCAGTGCGCATCACAAGTGAGGTCACATGGTCAACAATGAGCCGCTGACTCAGCCCACTGGCCCAGCCTCCAAGATGCGCTCCTTGCTTACCGTCATTGGAAGCTCGCATGCTTGTTTAATCAGTTCTTTTGTTACCGGCCGGCCGAAATGGACGCCTTGAACGGCCACTTCTCAAGATAATTCAGTGGACTTCTTGCATCGGCGCTTGATTACTGTTCCAGGTGCGTGGTTCATCAGGTTTTGCGGATTCGGAAGCCCTGGAGGGTTCTGCGCTCCTGCTTCGGCCACATCCGGACCGCTTGGTGTTTGACCGTGCAATACGCACACACACGTGAGAATGTTCATCGTGTTGCTGTCGCATCTCGGAGCCCATGCTGCTGCCATGCACCTGTACGTTGCATGATGTCCGCATGTTGGATGGCGCAGGGGCCAGGCCGGTGTGGTGAGGTGCCAGTCATGATCACTGCACACAGACCCTGGAGCAACACCTTGCAGCGGCCCGGCAACACTCCATGCAGCTCTTGCCACAGCCACTTGACTGGGGCACGGCGCTCTATTGCATGCAGGGCCCTCCACCACAACACCCACCACAACAGTGGGCCACGTGGCGGCACCCTTGACCAGCTCTATGCCAGCAGCCACAACCGTTGGTGCTGCAGCGCTGCTGCCACTGCTGCCACTGCTGCCACTGCTGCTGCTGCTGTCGGTTGTGTGAGGCACATCACTGCCAGGGCGATTGGAGGACGCACACCCATGATGTGGTCTGTACCCATGTGCCGGGTCCCACACTCCGCCTGCAGCCGCGAACAGCTGAACCATGCCAGCCACCGTGGCCACTATAGTCTGTGCAGCAGCAGCCAACGCATGCACTCCCTACATGCTCATTTGCGGACCAGCAGCAGCAACAACAGCAGCAGCAACAACAGCAGCAGCAGCAGCAGCAACAGCAGTTGTTGTTGCTACAGTGGCAGGTGGTTGAGCAGACGCGTGACTGCCGCCTTGCAGACAGCTCAAGCTGAAATCCTGACTAACAGTTCAAGGATGATAGCAGCAGGGGCCACGCCCCGGCGGACCAGAGCACGTCCACAGGTGACGACGCACTCACCGCCCCCTGCAACACCTGCACCAGAACCTGTAGCACCACCAGGCGCATCAGCAACAGCACCAGCAGGCCCCCCTACACCAACAGCACCCACCCCAGCACCAACAGCAGCAGTAGCAGTCTCAGTAGCACCAACACCTCCAGCTGCAGCGGATCAAATGCTTGGGCTAGCACCAGCAGCGGCAGCCGCTGACTCAGCAGCCCCCGCCACCCGCGTGCAATCAGCGCAATCAAGGCCAGCCGCACCAGCAACCCCCGTTGCAGCGCCCATGGCCGCAGCTGCAACCCTCATGACACCCATTCTAGAGGATGAGTCCCAATACGGCTTTGACTTTGGCTTGACTGGCTTGGACCTTGAGCTTGAGGGCAGCGCGGCAGCACCTGTTGCATCGGACACACACAGCAATCCGCCCGCTGCTCTGCAGCTGCCCCTGTTTGGGTCCTTCCTTCGGTCTGTGAAGGGGTTGCCAGCATCAATTTCTGGCACAGGATTGACAGCCGAGCGGCGCAAGGGGGGGGCTGCGCGTGGGACCTGGGGCGCCAGTGGCAAGGAGCGCCGGCTGCTGTTTGGAGCTGAGGAGGCCCGGGATGCGGAGGGGCCACGGGATGCAGAGGGGCCACAGGATGGGAAGGGGCCACGGGACACTGAGGAGCGAGGAGAAGTGGAGGAGCCACAGGGTGCAGGGAGCTCAAGGGATGTGAAGGGGCCACAGGGTGCAGACAGCTCGCTGCCCGTTTCAGATGATGCAGTACGTGGGGCAGAGACAGGCAACGGGTTGGAAGACGACTTTGACGCGCAGCTGGATGCTCTCTTTGGACCAGCCGGCGCAGCACCCGGCACAGGACCAGGCAACAGACAAGGCCCAGCGCGGTGGGGCAGCAACAGCAGCAGGAGCAGCCGTGGCAGCAGCAGCGGCAGCGGCAGCGGGAGCGGGGGCGATAGCTGGACAGGCCAGGCGCTTGGTGTGACGAGGCGCGGCCGCAGCATCCTCCAGCTTGAAGAGTATGACGCCGGCAGTGGCGCTGGGGGCGGCACCGGGCAGGATGGCAGTAGCACAACCAGCCGCGGCAGTAGCGGCGCGGCTGCTGCAGCAGGGCCGAGGTGGTGGGAGCTGCCCCATGCACGTGCCATGGCCGTGGCGCCTGCGGATGTGCGGCGCACAGCGCTCGCGTTGAGCCCCCTGAGAGGTGCGCGGGTCATCCCTGGGCTTGCTGCGTCAACAAATCACTCCATCAGGTGTAGCATGAACTCACACTGGCTGGGCAGCAGGTGTAGCGGAGCCTGGCACATGATGTAGCATGCATGTGCATGCGTGCGCACACACCGCCCTGCTGCTCGTTCACCCCCGCGGCAGGCAGGCATGCGCCAAACTCTGGCGTATGATGTCACACGCACGCATACACACGCCACTCACACACGAACACGGCATGCGAACATAACGCGGGCCACGCACATGCCAGCTCATTGGTCACGCGTGTGTGCAAGCATGCATGCACGGCGCAGACGGCGGCGCGGCGTTTGAGGCGGCGGGCGACGCGCGCGTCACGCTGTTCGTCAAGGGGCTGGACAGCCGGGCGCCCGAGGAGCTGACACGCGCTGCGCTGGCGGCCGCGTTCGCGCAGGCGGGGCGCGTGGTGCAGGTGCGCGCTGCCTAACCCTGAAACCATGAACGCTGAAACCATGAAACCCTGAAAACCTGAAACCCTGAATCCCAAACCGGGGGAAAGGGCCAAGCTATCTGAGACCCATCCGCCGGTGTGCGACGCGTGGGCCCCTGTTTTGTGCATCGGGTTTCAGGCCTTCCTTCAACCAGGGTTCAATCAGGGTTTCCTTTGGGTTCCTTTTGCAATCCTGGATCCCAAGCATGTGCTCCTGCCTTTGGGATCAGCGCTGTGAGTGTTTTGTTGCACGAGTTGTGTGAAACAATAGCGCGTGTGGCATAACATAAGGAACAGCACCTGTATGTGTGCAGTGCACATTGTGAGGTGGGTGCACACCATGCACACAGGTGCTGCTCTCATGCAGCTACAGTAGTGGTTGTGGCATCGCACGTGTTGGCCTGAATCCTGAACCCCAAGCCCAACAACAGATCCGTGTATGTGTGCGGTGCGCATGATGCACACAGGTGCGGCTGCCCTCAGTGGTGGACGCGCGAGGTGTGCGTGAGCTGCGTGGTATTGCGTACCTCGTGTTCCAGTCGCCGGGTGCGTTGACCGGGGATGGGGCGGGGAGGGCTGTTGTGGACTTATGGGTTGTCGGGTTGGACTGTTGGGCAGGATGGGTGGGTGGAAGTTGGAGCTGTTGGGTGCCTGTGTTGCGTTGCTGGTCCCTGCTGCGATCTAGGACACCAATCATATGGCAAGCATGGCACATTCATGTGACCCTAGCATGTGAGCGAGTCATGTGATGCAAGCATGGTGGCGCGCCTTGGCATGTGCTTCGTCTGCCGATGCATTCTCGGCAAGGGGTGGTGCATGGGCGGTGTGGCAAAGGCTGCTGGGGTGCTGCTGCCACTCACCAAGGACATGCATCCAGCGCACTGGGCGCCGGTTTAGACATGAGCTCACAATCTCCAAGCCCTAATCCTTAAGCTGCAAACCCTAACTTGGAGCCTTAAACCCTAACCTTGAAAACCTGAACGACGCAGGCGAGAAGGCGGCGGCAGCGGCACTGCAGGGCATCTGTGTGCTGGGCCGCAGGCTGGCGCTGGATGCCGACCCAGACGCTCGCGGCAGTACAAGCGGCCGGAGCAGTACAGGTGGCAGTTCGGACAGGGGCGGTACAAACAACAGTGTGGGCAGCGGTACAGACAGCAGTGCACGTAGAGGCAGTATGGACCGGGGCGACGTGGGTGCGTGGTCAGCAGTGAGCCCTGATGCTGCTCTGGAGGGAGCAGGGCCGGCGGGTGCAGAGCGGGGCCGGCAAGTGAGGGGCCGGCAGGGAGCGCGGCCAGTGCCGGGGGTTGCAGCCGCATCGGCCAGTATCGCGCCCAATGCGGCACCCACTGCAGCGGCATCAGCACCTGCAGCCGCGGCATCTGCATCATCATCATCAGCAGCAGCAGCAGCAACTTCACCAGCAGCGGGGTTGGTTGCAGCAGGTAGGAGACCCAGGGCCAGGCTGGCGACAAAGCTAATGGCAGACCCAGTGGCAGAGGGTGGCCCCCAGGCAGCGTCTAGTGCTCAGGAAGGGGACCTTCAGGTACAGGAGGAGAATACTGTGCCTGCTGATACATCCAGTGGCGCGCAGCAGAGGCGTCTGAAGCAGCAACAGAGGCAGCAGCAGCAGCAGGCGGGGCGGCCAACACATGACGGTGCGCACGGGGCAGCGGGCCGGGGCGATGGCAACGGGGCAGTGCTGTCCCCACCACATGCACAGCAGCATGTAGCGGCAGCACCGCCAAAGCAGCCTGCTGCAGCGGGGCCTCCAGCCACGCAGGGGCCAGAGCAGCCGGCACCCAAACGCAAGGGTCGCTACCTGGCATGAGCTGAAATGGATGCATCCAGCCAACAGCAACCTGTTCACCCTTGTCCGTCGCCTGGCGAGCTTCTCACACGGCTTGCTTTCGGCTGCCACATGTTCTTGCGGGTGTGCACGCATGGAGCTATCCAACGTGCATGCACTCTCCTCTCAGAGGGCAGGCTCTCTTGGAGCGGCCAGGCTCTAATAGAGAGTTGATGCTCTATGCAACAGGTCAGACTTGCAGCATGTGTGCACTGAGAGTTGGGGTTGCATGGATACTGGGTCACCTGTAACCACCTCCTCCAACCGAATCGCTTTTACGATCCGCTTTCATTGCTGAGGGCCCAGTGGCACTGCATCGCGCCCGCGCAAATCCACGGTCGTTTCGTTCAGGAACTACATCGTAGGAGAGATCAAACCCGATTCCCTATCTTCTGCTGAAGGGAGTGCCTGCCAGTTTAAGAAATGCAGACAACTAAAACAGGGCGCGTGGTGGGCACCCGGCGTCTGCCTTGCTCTGTGGCAGTAGCTAGGAGGGTTACGACCAGAGCAACGCAGGCACGTGTGAAGCACAGTTCCAAATTACTGAATAACAATAGCTTGCGATGCCAGGGCACGTCAAGTATTCATCCAATCGGGTTGTGCATGAACCGCAGGTCACCGCGCAAACGGTGGTTCTGCCCCGCAACGTGACCGAGATGGTGGATCAAGCGGTTGCCGCAGTGAAACAGTGAGTGCGGCATGTGTGAAGAATTGGCTTGCATGGCTGCATACAACCTACCTGGCAATGGGGTGCAGTGGCTTTGCATGTTGGTGCATTGGGCGCATGCTGGTGCATCGGGCTTTGCAGGCTTGTTTGCATCAGCACGGGACCGTGCGCAGCTGCGCACACACATCAGCCGGCAGCTCAAACATACCGTATGTCAAGCAGCGGGCGTTGTTGCGTGATTGGCCACCTGGGGGGCATGCTGCCGTGTTTTCTTCAGGGTGCCGGGACATACCAACCAAACAGCCCAAGTAAGTAGGAAGCCATACAGCCCAAGCAAGTAGGAAGGGGTCACAAGGCAAGCAAGCGCATGCTGTCAGCGTGCTTGCGTGCACCTCATGGCTTCTACCTGTGTGCATTTACATGGAGTGGAAAGACGAGAGGTTGGGTGTCGGTCTCGGTCCCACACCTTCACCACTGAAACCTAAACCCTAGGACCCGAAACCCTAGGTTCTTACACCATGACGACCTCAATGCAAACCCTGACTGGCTGACTCCTACAACCTGGAACACTCTTAAAGCCAGCAGTGGTGTGACCACTGTGTCACGCCTCATGTTGTACTGCTGCATCGTACTGCAGCACCATACTGCTGTGCTGCTGTACTGCAGGTGCGGCAGCAAGCGCCAGACCATTGACTTCCTGAATCCAGTGAATGAAAAGGTGTGCAGGGGCAAGGTGCACTACTTCTCTGTTGATGGGCATGATGCGTGTTGCTTTAACTTACAACGTATGCCAGAGCTTGGCACATGGATGCCGGGCATAAGACGTATGAGCATCCTAGATCACTGACCAGACTGAGGCGGAACACTGACACTTGACCTAGCCAATCTGTTTGTGTTGCTTTTGTGGTTGCTGCTGCCCACAGGCCACCAATTTCATGTCTACTGAGGCAATGGACTATCCCTGCTCCAACATGAAGGTGGGGGGGGGGGGCTCTAAAGATGTTATAGCCTTCTGCAGATGTGTGCCATGTATCGCGGCAGCCTCTGTGTGCAGTCATGGCTCCAAGCGGTTGTAGCGCCATGGCCCCTGCCAGGTGCCGTGCACCTACCACTACACAGCTGGCTGTACCGCCAACACTGCTGCTGGCTGTGCTGCCACTAACACTGTTGGCTGCAGCAAGATGCCGCCAATTCCGTAGCTGACTGTATTGCCTTGACCACTGAGTACCACACCATCATAAGTGCACTAGGCGTCAGGTGCTGCTGGGTGTTGCAACAAACACGCTGCACTGCAACAATCACACTTTGCCGCAAGCACCTCTCTGTACCGCAGCAGCCGCTTGGTGCGTATGCTCGCGCAGGAGTTCGAGACGCTGCTGGGAGTGGCACGCAGGCTAGTGGCAGGGGTTGCAGGCGTTGCGGATGAGAGCGAGGTGAAGTGAGTGCAGCGAGATGGTCCAGACCTGCTGAGGGGCTGTCCTTAGACCTTTGACCCTACACCCTCAACCCTCAACCATGGGCCCGGACAGCTGAACCTTTATGGTCCAGCCTGAACACTGTACCAGGGCAGCGCATGGGTTGGAGTTTGGCTTGCAGCCCACCGTTCAGCTCACATTTTTCACACAGTTTAGCTTGCCCTTTCCCACAGGAATCAACACCCGGTGTCACTACAGTGTGAATATACACATCCTCACAGGTTCACGCGGCTGGACGAGGGTGGCATCGACGGCGACCTGTGTGGAATGCTGCGTGCGCCGGGGTGCGCGGCGCTGGTGTGGCCAACGGCTGAGAAACTGCCCCTCATCCGGAAGCTGGCCGAGGTACGTGGGTGTGGGTCACATGGTGGAGCGGTGTACCTCTTGGGTCTTACACTTCCCATTCCTCACACTTCCCAGCTCTCACACGTCCCTCCTCGGCCCTCATCCTTGTATCACTGCTTTTATCGCCTGCGGAACCTTCCTTGTCCGCCCTCATCCTTGCCCGCCCCGCCATCCTCATTACCCACACTCACTCTTCTGCCTCACACTCTTTTCACAATTTCCTGCACACGTCACAGGAATCCAGCTCGTCCACCTTCATCCTGGTCAACCCGCTATGGAAGGCGCAGGGCAACCTGGTGTCAGAATTTGGGTTGCTGCCCTGGGACCGCAAGAGGAATGAGGTGTGTCTGACTGGGCCACCAGCAGCATGGGGAATGTCCTCTGCTGCCCAATCCGATGTCGTCGCGTAATGTCACTGCATTGTACCACTGGTGTGGAGCGAGCATCCACATGGGCTTGATTGACTTGATGTGCGATTGGCCATCGCTTTGAGCGTGAAGCGCTTGTTCTGCTCCTGCCTGTGGTCGAGTTGCACTTGCGATTGTTCCGGTCCTATGTCTGCACAGTGCGCACAGTACAGTACTAGCCAGTGGTCGATCCCATGGGTGAAACCCCCCTGTTGGCCCCACATGCGATATATGCAGCGTTGGGAGGTCAGGGATGGTGTACCAGCTCACACCTCTGCAGTCTGCACCCTCTCACACACCAACCGCTGCATCTTGACCAGGACCTAGTGGCCTCCTTCACCCGCTCCTATGGCCTCCTCGAGCAACGCATAGGCGCCCCTTCATCGGTGACTAACTTGGCAACCGGCGCGCGCTACGGCAGGTGTGGTGTCATGCCGCATGCCTGATTCACAGCCTCTTGTACTGCTGCCATGTACTGCACGCGCTCTGCAGCTAATGCGGTGCATCTATAGCTGTATCGCTTATGCCGCGGCACCCACAGTTCTACAACCTGAAACCCTAATCCCTAAACCTTACAAACTTGATATCCTAAAGCTAGTATGCGACCATCATACGAGGTGCGCATGCGCACTCGCAATGAACACCCGTGGGATGCACATACCCTATAACTGTGCTCCATGTATCATTTTTATCATTTTTTTCCTCATTTCCTCTTTTTTTCATGTATTCTTCCCCATTTATTCCCGTGTATCGTCCTGTTCCCAATCTATCTTTATCATTTCCCTGAACGCACGTACCCATAACTGTGCCCCATGTGTATGCATGCGGCTAACGTGCGTACCCCAAGTGCGTACCCCATGCGCGTGCCCCATGCGCCACCTGTCACGGGGCCTCACGCTGCATGCAGTGGCGGTGTGGTGCGCGTGCTGCGCGTTTGGCCCGAGGGTTGGCAGGTTTACGTGATGGCTGCGGACGGCTCCAACCAGGTGGGCGTGCGGCAATACCGCCAGTACAGCAGTACATGGGTGTGGCAGTACAGCTGTACATTGGTATGGCAGCACAGCTGCACAACATATGGTGCGTCAGCACAGCTGTGCAATGGGATGGTGGTGCTGTGCTAAAGCAGTACGTCAGGGTCTGACAGCACAGTATTGCATGGGTATGGCAGTGCAGCATCATGAACAGTGTGGTGGTAGGAGGTCTAATCACTGCTGCCTCACACCTTTGCCTCATGCACATGTGCACATGTTTGAGTTTCTGGTCTGCATCTTAGCAGCAATTAGTAATGATACTTGTGAAGCAGTAGTCAGCTCTCTCGTTCATGCTGTCAGGTCCTGGCAGCAGCTGGAATCTGTGATCTGCCATTGTTATGTCACGTTTATGATTGCC
>QAXD01000037.1:0-13079 GCA_004335575.1 Haematococcus sp. NG2 | reverse complement strand
GTATATCTGTATGTCTGCCTCAGGCACGTGCCATGGCGGTGGCAGATGGTGTGGCATCAGGCCTCAGCGTGGAGGACGCAGTCGAAGAAGCAAAGAAGCTGCGCTGATTGCCACACACAGGCAGCCCATACAGTGCAGGGCTATGCGAAGCAGAACAGAGCGTGCACAGCACAGTGAATCAGTGATGCTGAATGGTGGTGGTCTGGTGGGACATGGAACGCAAGGCCAGCAAGAAGGAAACTAATAGCAGAAACAGCTCAAGCACAACAGGTGCCAGCTGGATGGGATCACAAGGGCTGGCCGATAGTCCCACACCCCTGACCGTAGCGCCCAGACAGCAGACTCACATTGCTCTGATTACATTCTTTGTAATGATACTTGAAGATATCTCTGTGCTTTTCTCACGTTTGCTCTCAAAGGATGTTCAGCATTCATATGGCCAGCACTACTTTCGACAACACCCGCACTAAGGGCTGCCAATAGCCTTACAACAGCCATTGTGCATATCTCCAACTCCAATAATTCTTTCCACACTTTCCAGCTATGTTAAGACCAATGATCATCCCCAAACCTCCCCGGTATGCAGAGATTTCTGACCGCAGACGTGCCATCTCATCCAGGATGTGCTGTTTGTGACTCTCACCGATCACAGTTGCACGCTTTGGCTACTGCATCCCAGCCATCAGGTCTACAGGAGGCTGAGTCATGTCCATGCCCTGTGTGCCCAGCTCCGCGGCACGGTTTGCAGTCACCAGCGTCTGGTTGTGTCAGTGCCACGCGGACCTGCAACAACAGCACACACCGAAGTACAACTGACCAAACCAGCATGACCCCCTGCCATGAAGGTTGCTGTGACAGGATGTATGATGCAACGGACCAACTGATCAGCCTTATCTGCAGCCCTATATGAGCCCAGCAAGCCGCACCTTGTAGCTGACAAATGCAATCTTGAACAGGGTGACTCAGGGCACCTGTGCCGCCTTGAATGTCCCCCGCTCCACCTGGCCCCACACGCATGCCATCAAGTCCACAAAGGTGGGATTGCTGACAGGGTTGTTACCATCGCTACGATATAGGTCAACATGCAGCAGGTTGTTTGTCTTGCTGTACACCTCAGGCCAGTTTGTGTTTGGGGCCATGCATGACTGTCACTATTTATGAGCAGCTCGTACCAGGTGCTTGTTGTAGTCATTGAAGGCGTTCTTGACCTTCTCAGTCCACAGTTGCATTGCAGTCTTGCCACCGAGCAAAGGCTTGACCACTATCTGCTTGGTGATGCGCTCTGCCATCTCTTCATCATCCTTGGCCATCTCAAGCACTGCAGCAGGCACAGGGCCCTGAGCATTGTCACCGGTCCATTTGAAGAGAAATTGCTCAGGTGTTGTCAGCAGCGGGTGGCAATCAGGGTCGGTGTGCGGGTTGCGCATCGCCTTGCCCACTTCAGCACGTGATGGCATCCTGCAGTGCATTGAATGCGGAATGCGTGTGAGGCCTCAAGCTGCTACTGACTGGGACATGTGAAGCCACTCAGCACCCCAGGCATACCTGAACATCAGCATACCATCAGCACCCCAAGCACACCTTGATCGCAACCAGGGCATTGCCAGTGGCAGGCATGTCTGCTGTCTGCGCAGGCGCCCCTGCCACATTGTTGGTGGGAGCGGCGTTGAGCGCAGCCATCATGTCATGACCTTGTGATATCTGCACACAGGAGTACAACTATCATGCATCAGCCAGCAGGCAAATGTTCATCATATCAGGATGCAAGCCTACACAAGACGGGGCTCTCTCAAGTGTAACACCCCTTACCCCTTACACGATGAACACAATCAACACGTTCAATGTTCTCACCAACATGACAGCCTGCAGCGCACACTCCAGCTGCCGCATTTAAATGACAATAAGTACCCCACAATAGTCTGGCGCATGTTGTTGAGTTGCACCTCCTCGTGCATCATGGTGGTGGCAGGCCCTGTTTGTGAGGTTGCTGTCCATGCTGGCATGGTTGGCAGCAGGGCGCCAGGGGCTGGTGTGTTGAGCGCTGCGACTGCTGTGCCTGCTGTGGCAGCTGTCCAGGCTGGCATGGGAGGCGCAGCAGGGTGCGGCACAGGTGCGGCTGGAGCTGCTGGTGTGTTGAGCACTGCGACTGCTGTGTCTGCGGCAGGTTGCTGCTGCTGCTGCTGCTGCTGCTGCTGCATGGGAACCCATGGGGCGAGCGGTACGAGGCACATGGAAGGTCGCATGGGCGCTGCTGGCGCGCAGCACAGGAGGCCATCTGTTCCATCAAGTTGCAAGCATGCACCAGTTGCAAGCATGCACCAGGAGACAGCACAACACCATGTGCAACAGCAGCAGGAGCTGGAGTACTTGCCAGAGAAGCTGCAGATGTGGTGGCACGAGTATGGGCCCAAGGACGCTGTGATTCCATCCTTCATCCACGTCTCCAACTCTGCCAGCTTCGCTGCACAGGTGGGGCAGACTGCACGCGCCTGCTCCCTGCCAGTGCTGCCACATGCACGTGCACTCCAGTGCAAATACCGTGCAGTGCAGTGCAGTGCAAATGCTGTGCAGTGCAGTGCGTGCCTGCTTCAGCTCTGCCAGTGCTGCCACATGCATGTGCAGTGCAGTGCAAACATTGCTGTCCGACAGTGAACCTCAGCTGCCGCAACCAGCCTTATTTGTGCAAGGAGCAGTGCAAGGAACGAAATCTCGGGACCTGAAAAGCACTACAAGGGGATGCGTGATGAGGAATGAGGCACCTCAACTTGCATCTCTCCTACAGAGCACATACTGCAGGAATTCTGGCTACCTACAAGTCCGCTATTATCGGTGGTCGAGATGCTCGTCCTCCGTAGCTTCCCACGCTACAGTAGAGGGGCGCGGGGACCTGCGCGATGCGCAATGTGAGCTGGTCTCACACCCGTGGTCTCCCTCTTCTTCAAGGCGGGCATTCAGGGATTTAGGTATCCAGCTCACAGTGTAGTGGGGAGCTGAGGAAGTGAGGATTGAAGCTGCTCCCAAGGGCATATGGCAGTCATATGCATGTGGGCGCCAGTGTCACTAGTGCCACCTGCCACTCATGCCGAAATGCATGGGTTCCTGAATCCCCTTACTCGCATGCGCAGGCATCATGGCAGGAGTGCCTTCCAGCAGTGCGTTGGCATGGGATGCTCTGGTTCAGCTCACGGGGGCCAACAAGGAGAACTTGCAGCAGAAAGGTGTGTGTCGCGTGTGTTGTTTAGGTGTGTTTGTTTCACCATCGTGGGCATGTCAAGCGTTACCTTCATCCTAACACGGCAACTTTGTGTCACGGCTTCAGGCATTGAGGACGGTGATGCCATCCTGCTGGAGACAGCAGGGTACGATTCAGTAGCCAGGCTCAAGGCCGCCACTCGTCTGGGCCTTGAAAAGGCAGGGCTCGTGCCCGCCAGCGTGGACTGTGTGATGAGCGTCATAGGTGAGGCCAGGAGGGATGGGGGGGCTATGAGAGCTGGGGGTGTGCTAGCAGCTCTACCCTTGCCCGTCCAACCCTCTGGGTTTTAGGGTTTAGCCATGGGTACTGCATTGCTGGTGGCTGTGGCTCCCCGCTTTCATGTGTGCCCGCCGCCCTGTTATGCACCCACAGCGGACGCAACCGCGCAGGCCCCCGCCGCGCCACCAGGTATGTGTCGTGTGGGTTGTGTGTCGGTGGGATCCGTGGGAGTGGTTGGGGGTATGTGACCTTGTAGCCATGGGATGCTGCAACAACTTGTGCATACATCGAGTGGCCTTGATGCCCATGCCATGCCATACACTGCGCAGCTAGCACCTGCTTGCTCACTGCTCGTTTGTGTCTCCTGTGCGCCCTGATCATAGCCACTCCAACCGTGTCAGGTGCCGAAAGCCCGGCAGATGGGCAATGATTGGCATGGTATCTCATGTGTCACGAATGTGTTTGCTCGGTTCAGTGCACCGATCAACTGCCGTCAGTCCTACCCTAGCTGAAGATGTGGTGTTGGACGTGCACGCAAGATTGTCTTGCCAAAACTCTAGTCGTGTAGCTCATTGTAGGGCGCTCATGAAGCGTGTGGCATGCTCTTGCCTCGTGAACTCATGATGTGTGGGGCTGCACTACGGGGCGCATCACAGGTGGCGCTCTGGCGCGAGCGGTGGAGCGGGCGGAGCGAGCGGCGGAGCGGGCAGAGCGCACGGTGGACCTTGCAGCCAGGAAGCGGTTGCGGACACAGGATGACTCTGGAGTCACATCTGGCACTGTCAGCGTGTCGGTTATGGGGGCCGATGAGGGGCAACTTTGGGAGGAGCATGTGATGCAAAAGGTTGGTGCAGTCATGGTGCGGTTGTGTACATGGGCCGCAGTGGATGTTGTGCTGCTTTTGACTGATTGGCAGACGGGCATGGCTTCCCATCCATCCTTGGCGTGTTGCTCCAACTGCTCCAACTGCTGTTGCATGATCCTTGCAACCTTATATTTGTGCGCAGGCCATCCCGTGCAAGATTGTCTCCATCACCTCCCTGCTACCCCAGCCTCGGAAGGTGCTGGCTGCGCTCCGTTGGCTTGTGCTGCTGGCGGTGAGCGCGCCTGGGTGCTTGTTGAAGGAGCACTTTGCTGGGCGCACAACGTCGCACGAGGTGCCATGGCATGCACCTCTTCTGTACATCTACAAGGTAGGATGCTTGTGCGTGTACCAGGTCAGCATGTTGGGAGTGAGCATCCTACTAGTGCATTGCACGTCGTAGCTGTTCTGCTCCTGAATTGTTTATACTCAGACAAGGCCGATCTCGGCTGTGCAGGCGGCTGCATCTGGGCAGCATGACATCAAGTTTGAAGCAGAGGACAAGAGCATGCAAGACTCTGCACGAGAAGACTTGCGCGGCTTCGTACGTGGCACTTCCTGTGTGCCCCAAGTAGTCGAGCGAGAGTATTGCATTGCCAACTCAAGCGATGCAACTGGCATCCACAAGAACAAGGCAGGATTTGCTAAGGCAAGTGTACAGCACGATGTGAACACGCATGCAGGCACGCACACTTTGCACTTGAGTGGGGGTGGGGGGGGTGGGGAGGCGCATTGAGCGACATCAGCAGAGCCCTCAATTGCATATGACAGCTCATCTGAGTGGTGCTGCGTGTTGCTTGGTGCCGCTTCTTGCAAGCAGTTGTTGAAGTGCATATGCGCCAAGTACCACGACCGTTACGAGCACTTGGTCACGCTTGCGTCGCGCATGGAGGCCGTCTGGATCGCGCGCTTCAAGTTCAGGCAGCCCGAGCCGCAACAGCTTGAAGGGCAAAGCCAGCAGGAGCAGGTGCCACAAGGGTGTGCGGCCTACCACACGCTTACCAATGTGGATGTCACACCAGCGTTCCCCAACAACAAGGAGGAGCTGCCAAGCGGTGTCATTTGCACAGGCATTGACCAGGCAGTGAAAGAGCTCCTGGACGACCCCCGCTCTAAATACACCCTTGCCGACTTGATTGTCCGTGCATCGGCCGGCAGCAGCACAGCTCCCCCTCCAGGTTTCACGCTGCTGGTGCAGTACGTGGACCAGTTGTGCCACAGTTTTGGGATCCAGCATGCCATCCCCCGTGCTGTGTTCTCTTCTAGCATCAGTGGAGCCCAGACTGCTCAGGACGTGGATTTGTCAGACGCTGAGGTTGTGCACTTGGGGCGCAAGTCGCTCGTGCTACGGCTTCCCGGTGAAGAGTCCGTCATCAAGGTGGCGCCTACACACACCATCCAACATGAGCTTGCCATTTACAGAGTCATTGACAGCGAGGGATGTCCATCACTGAGGGCATCGGTTGGCTTGCGCCACGGCCTCATCAGTGGAGTCGAAGATGGGCTAGCCTTCCTCCAGCTGCAGCACTGGTGCCAGCCTGTATCTTGCAACCAGTTTAAACGGGACGAGCTTGTGGATCAGTTCTGGACGCAGGTAGGAAGGTTGGCCTCGCTTGTGCATTAGCTAAAGCCCATGGTGTGCCGCTGCCAAAACCTGCTTGTGCCCCCCCATGCACAACTCATCAACCAACCTCTCAGTCCTTGGCAGTTGCCCATTCTTCATAGTTCGGCATTGTGTTTGCCGTGTTGCAGGCGGAGGCGGGTGTGGCGCAGTTGCACGCTAAGCAAATCCTGCACCGTGACATCAAGCCTGCAAACTTCCTCACCCACAATGGCCAGCTTGTCTTAAACGACTTCGACATGGCATGCCAGAGCTATGACACAAAGGAGCTCTCAAGGAGGCCTGTGGGCACCATGGCCTTCTGGTCGCCGCGTTTTGACGTGGAGATTCCTGGCTGGCGCTATGCCCCAGAAGACGACTGGATGGGCCTGGCGTTGACGTTTGCATCATGGCTGGGTGTGTACGTGCCTAGTCCGAAATCAAGCAACCAGCGCGCGTCGGCCAAGCTTGGTGCAGTGCACACGCTGCTGAGCCGAGGCTATGAGGGGACAATGCCAGATTCGTTTCGGCGGCGCATCCGGCCTGTCTACGACCAACTGGTTCATGAGGTGACCTGCGCGCAACCACACAGTGCGGGGTGAGAGGCTCAGCTTGGGTGCAGGCATGTCGCTGCACTCTACGCTGGGTTTGGAGAGGTGGCTGGGCGCTGGTGGTGGCCAAAGCTTGCAGCGTGGTGGACGAGGGGGCATGTGAGGACGAGCTGCAATGGGATGAGACGGAGAAGGAGAGGGGGCGGCACCCCATTGTGTTCAAAAATGGAGAAGGGGGAGGATGGGAAGATGAGGATTGTGGGCATGGGGCTCATAGGGGATGATGGGGAGCCACATCATGCCAAGAAGCCCGGGCAAGGCAGTGGAGAGGAGGAGGGGGAGGAGGAGGGGGTGCAGCGATCAGCATCAGCTGGGCTTGACTGTCTAGGCATGGTGCAGGCGAGAGGAGGATGTGGAGGAGCGGTGGCAATAGATGTCAGCACGATCCGTGTCCTTGGTGACAAGACATAAAAACACATGCAAGGCATGCTGACTGTGTGTATGCGGTGTATGCGTACCTGCATGTACGTGGCTGCCCTTGGCAGTGCGTGGGTGCAGACGGGCTGCAACAGGCAGACCCCAGGGGTGTCACGAGGCCGCACTAATGGCGGTGATCATCGAGCTGGTACATGCAGGGGGCTGCTGCAGCTTAGGCCAGCTGCGGGGTGCAGGGGCTCAGGCCGCAGGCGAGGGCATGGCCGGCGGCGCTCACAGCTGCCATGAGTGGCATTGGTGCCGGGGCCTGGGTGCCTGCAGCAACCATGGGTGCGTGCACAGTGTGTGCAGTGGGTGTTGCTGTGGGCCTGAACTAGCTGCTGGCATGCTTTAGGTGTAAGGCAGCAGGGCGACATGCACTTGAGTACATACCATTATCAAAGGACGAGTGGCGCATAGTTTATTTTGTGCAGGCTTGCAACATGGCTTGCGTGGTGCCACGTGAAAGTGAACACATATGGGGAAGGTGTGGGCGAAGGAAGTGTGCAACTGGTGGGGCAGGCTGAGCACTCAAGAGCCCATAGCCCATGCCATGGTGGATGAGACGTTAGGGGTGTAAGGACGAGGGTGCAGCAGCCGGCAAACGTTAAGCGGCGTGCGAGGGTTTGTGGTCGAGGGCCAGGTGGGGGGCTGCGGTTAGCGCTGCTCGTGCCGCGTGTATGCCGTTGGTTTAGGACTGTGTGCTTGTGCCACGCCCCTGGCAGGGCCCCGAGGGTTGTAGTTTTAAGGGTGAAAATGTTGCATCTGCCCTTGACCATAAAAACATTTGTGATGACGGAGGCAGTGGCATCAGGGGCTAGGGTAGCATTTCCAGAAATGTAGGTTGCCAATGTAGTACACTTGCCTGAGCGCATGCGAGCCTGCCTGTTGCTCCAATTTCCGCTGACGAAATTATGCCCGCCCTCGTGTACCTTCATGCAACGTGCTCATGCAGGCCACGTGGCGAGCACCTTGAGCCCATCAACTCAGAGGCTGCTGTCAGCAGTGCCTGGGCGAGCGAGGTGGGGGAGCAGCTCATGGCACTGGCGCGGTCTCAGCCAGCATCGCGCAGTGTCACATGGCGGCAGTTGCCGCCCAGTTGCATTGTACAGGCAGGACTGAGGCGGGTATTCTCCCAAGGGGTGGCTCAGGAACACCCAACTATGCAGGGCCATCAGGCTCAACCCACCGTCAGCACCCGGTCTGGGAGGCTCAGTGTCCCACCCAACCTGTATGAGCCAGGCGTTGCGCAGCCAGGCATCTCCGGCGCAGGCAGCAGTGCACGGCGCTCCAAGTTGGATGTGGTGCTCACCCTAGATGTTGACCAACAGGGCCCTGGGCAACAGCAACAGCAGACTGATTTGACGGGAGTGGTATGTGTTGGCAAAATGAAGATTGTCCCTAAGCTGATGGCAGGCAATGGCAACAGTTGGGTGCATGTGGATCTGGCGTTAGCCTGGGCCTCTGAGAACCCTCCTTTCCACAGCCATACTGTTGCAATCATCAGCCAGGTTTACACGTATCTACAGTTTGGTCACCACCTAAGAATGCAAAGGCTCATGCCTTGCATTACCTGTGGTTCGTGCAGTTGTGCAGCAGCAACATGGTGCTCGGCAACACGCTCCGCCATGTTCCTGTTGTTGAACAGAGGCGCTTGCCATGCCATGCCCTCCTTGTGGCCATGCATGCAACTATGGCAACTGTGCTACGGCTTCATATCCTGCTACCTGGCCAGGTGGGCTGCACTAGTGAGCTGCCATCACATGCACTCTTCCTGCACCATCACATACAACCGAGCATCACACGTCACATCGTGCATCTGGGCGGCCACCTGTCTGTGATGCGCTGGTGTCAAAAAGAGCACACTCCCACAGTGTGGTGTGCTGCCATATTGCCGCCTGCAGCTGGCTGGTGTACTGCCCGCATGATGACCACAAGATCCTGTACCTGTCCTCAGCATTTTCGGCCGGCAGCACGCATGTCCCAGGCGCGCCGTGTGCCACAGCCATAGGTAACGAACGCAGCCCTTTACTTGAAGTACTTCTTGGCCTTGAGCATGGCCACTGCACCATCTGCCAGCTGCTTACCCCGAGGCATGTAGGCTTGTGATAGGTATGCCTCAACAGGCATGCTTCGACATCAACCTAGCATCGGCCTCGACCTCGTGCTATGCAGGCGCGCTGGCTTGGCTGCAGTGGCAGGCCCTCAACAGCTTTGGGGGAGAGCGCCTGGCGCTCCCTGACCTGAGTGCTGTGGGAGGCGCAGGGGGTGGTGAAGATGCGCCTGGCAGTGAGGGGGCAGGCGGGTCCAGTGGCAGCGACACGCATGACCAGCGGATTGCTGCAGGCGGTGGCCAGCCAGAGGAGCAGAATCCATGGGCAAAGCGCAGGTGCGTCTTTGCCTTGCTCCGCTCTTTCGATGGCTGGAAGGCTTGATGGCTTGATGGGTTGGCGGAAGTCACTGCTCCAGAGCGCTGGACCAGATGCTGGTGTACCCATGGGGCAGCTCTGCCTACCCACAAATGTGTTGCATGATGGGATGCATTCATACTGCTTGTGCTAGATGGTGTTGCCTGACTGCAAATGCAGACGGCATGGGGGTAGCACGCCAGCAGCAGGTGGCACGCAGCCCACGGCGCACAGCCAAGTTCTGCTAGGTGGTTTTCTCATGATGGCCAGCGCCCTGTGCCATGGCAGCGCAGGCATGGTGGTGGAGGGGTCATACGGGGGGCAGCGCGCGGTGATGAAGATGTACGGCCCAGACAGCCATGGGCTGGCATCATATCAGTGGGAGCTGCATGCATACAGCGCGGTGCTTGAGCATCTGCAGGGGCAGGTGGTGCCGCGCATGCTGGGTGCTGGGCACCTCATGGCCGGGGTGTGGTTCACTGCCATCAGCTACGTCCATGGCCAGCTGCTGTCAGACATGGACCACATCCCTCCTGCAGTGGCTGATGCGGCCATGCAGGCGTTGCAGCATGTGCACACAGCCAGTGAGAGCTTTGTGCATGGGGACATCCGCCTGGCCAACATCATGCATGCGGGCCTGTCACAGGTCAGGATGCAAATGCTGGTGCTACATCGTGCATGGTCATTGACTTTGGGCTGTCCAGCGCAGCCGCAGCCAAGGCCGAGCAGGGTGCAGAGCAGAAGGCATTGTGGCGCCTGCTGGAGCAGCACATGCACTGAGGTAAAGCCCAGGATGCATGGGAGGGGCTGAGCATGTCTGTGCAGATTGCGTTGTGCTGCGTACCGCTCCATATGCGACATGCATGCTGCCGACCCCATGTGTACTAGTGACTGGCTTCTGTATCAACCTTCCACTGCGGAGCGCTGTGTGCTGTGAGATGCAGCCCTCCACCTGCAGCCATGCTGCGCTGTGCCATGGCTTTGCTTGCACCTTGTACCACCTGTAACATGCGTGTGGCATGCACAGTGCAGGTCAGGCTGATGTCAGGTACCAGCTGCTGCCTGTTGCTCAGTGGCGAGCTGGCTGCACGTCACGCTGCCACCTGCAGCAGGCATGGCGGCTCCTGCGTGTGGGACGTCGCTTTTGCCGAGTGCAACGGCAGGGGGGCGGGGCGGGGCATGATGCCACGATTCTGCCTGGCCCACCTCACCCAGCTGGAGGCTTTTGCTGCAGCGGAGCACCTAGACAGGCTGCTGCAGAGGGGGTGCTCAGACCCAGCTGCAGGCTGGTGGTGGATACATACCCTGGTGAGGCAGTCAATTGAGGCGGCCATCACTGCGCGCATCAATGCGCCAGGGTCTCTCTGTGAGTGAGAGAGACCCTGGCGGGGTGGCCCTGCGCGTGGTGCCCCGCAGTGCCGCTCCCCTGCTGCCTGGGGCGTGGCGGGTGGGCGTGCACAGCTGGGGGACGGTGCAGGCTGGCAGCGTCACGGCCAACATGGTGTGCGCACTGCTGCAGGGCGGGCAGGGGCTGGCATGCGTCGAGGACCTGCAGACGTTCCTGTTGCAGGCAGCTGCAGCCTGTGGGCCCTTTGTGGCGACAGCAGGGCAGGCACCCACTGCCAGTGCAGCACCAGCACCCCTGGGGACCCCACCTGCTGGGGCTGGGGAGGCAGGTGGTGGTGGTGGCGGTGGCGGCGGCGGTGGTGCCACACGGCTGGCTGATGCAGAGCAGCGGCGGGGATGGCTGCGACAGGCAGTGTGCAGCCTGAGGGTGCTGGGGCTGCCTGCACTGTCAGACCTGTCCCTGCTGCAGGCCCAGCCCAGCCTGCTGCTGGCTGGCTGGTTCCCAGCCCTGACGGATGTGCACTGTGACTGCACCTAGGTGATGAATGATAGGGGTGGGAGGAGTGGGATGGGGCGCACTGTGGTGGTGCAGCACAGCGCAATGCTGGTGGCTACTGTGCGTGCAGTGCCAAGAGTCATGCTGCACCTGTATGCGGCGGGAGGTGCAACAGCGTGGATACTACTACCCAGTATCCACACTGCCAAGGCTGTAACAAGCAACCAAGTTGCTGTCCACCGTCCAGGATCCAGGGGATAGAGGTGGGCGTGCGGCAATACGGCCATCACAGCAGTACATGGGTGTGGCAGTACAGCTGTACATTGGTATGGCAGCACAGCTGTACAACGTATGGTGCGTCAGCACAGCTGTGCAATGGGATGGTGGTGCTGTGCTAAAGCGGTACGTCAGGGTCTGGCAGCACAGTATTGCATGGGTGTGGCAGTGCAGCATCATGAAAAGTGCGGTGGTAGGAGGTCTTCTCACTGCTGCCTCACACCTTGGCCTCATGCACATGTGCACATGTTTGAGTTTCTGGTCTGCATCTTAGCAGCAATTAGTAATGATACTTGTGAAGCAGTAGTTAGCTCTCTCGTTCATGCTGTCAGGCTCTGGCAGCAGCTGGAATCTGTGATCTGCCATTGTTATGTCACGTTTATGATTGCCAACACAGCTCATCGGTGGCTTCCCTGCGAGCCGGGTGGAGCGACCGACGTACCAGGTGGGCCATGATGCAGTAGTACTATGCAGTAGCATGGTGCAGTACCATGATGCAGTGCATGATGTCTTACCGTACTATGATGGTATCAGAACCCAGGGGTCCAGAGGTCCATTCAGTTGACCTGCATGCGTGAAATGTGAGCAAAGAGTCTGGATGACCTAGCAGATGGCATGTTTAATTTTCTCGTGCTCCATGTGACCTGCATGGACCTGCATTGACCTGGTTTGACCACAGGAGCTGGACGGCCTGATCCTGAAGGCACGCCAGGCTGGCGCGGAGATCTTCAAAGTGGCCACCAAGGTGTGACCCAAGGGAGTGACCTGCCATAAGGTTTCATGAGAGCACGTTCATTTTCCTGCAAGCCCATGCCGTAAAGATAACGGCACATGTGACAGAAACATGGTGAACATGTGCCAGGTATCGATATGCGCTCATACAGGTGTGCATACTCAGATACTCTACACCATGCACGCATACGCTTACATGTTGCATGCTGACATTATAACACCACCTGGCCCACATGCCAAGCCCACCTTTGCACACATCCCGCGCCCCCACGCTGCCACAGCCACCAATGACTCAGCTCTGGCATGTGACATGGCTTTGCCGCTGGCTTTGTCGCTGTATTTCCATGCGTTTGTACTGCATGTACTGTTGTGCGGCATGTACCGCAGGCCTCCGTGGACGTGGACCGTCCAGCTGCCCCACCATCCGAGCGTGATGCCTCATCCTTCTACACACGTGACCAGGTCCAGGGCGTGTGCCATGCCACTTAAGCATTAGTAATCACGTGTCCCCTCTCTCTTTGTTCCTTCCTGTGTAATCCATCTGTCTCTCTATAATATTTTCTAGCCACATATATGGCCACATGTCACCTTGCGCGTGGCTGCCTACGCGCGCTTCCTTTCCTGGTATGCGCATTTGTTTGTGCGCATTGGGTCTATGTATGGGTCTTATGCACTTTATATGCCGTACAGTGTATGTGCCCTTGTTTCAGACAGTCTGCGCACTAAACATATTATCACACATGCTTCAGCAGTTTGCAGGAGCCTGTCACAGCATACCAAAGAGTATGCGACGGGTTGAGACCATTTCAATTGAAGGCTCTTTCCCCTGAAGGAGTTTCTCTACAACCTGTCTGTACACCA